>JAVLVB010001045.1:2067743-2082292 GCA_032876305.1 Orestias chungarensis | reverse complement strand
GACTTGATAAAGCCCAGTGGACCAACACAAAAATCCTCAAACTTTGGAGGCCTGCTCACTCTCCTGAATCTAACACTTTTTCCTTCCACTCAACTTTTCAAATGTGCACTTAAAATACAGCACAATGTAAATAAAACACAGCTCGTTTAGCAACAATACGCGGTGCCTTGTCTTTCTAATAACCAATATTTACTTCTCTACTGTTTAATATATTAACCTTTACGCGTATTTTATTGGCATAAGCCTGTATTTGCACATATTATCTATGAATTTAAAAAGAACATCTTTTGTTGATGTTGTTCTTATTTGTACATAGAAGCTTTACGTCCCTGCATACATAAACCAGCGAAAGATCTTAATCTGTTGGACTAAAAGTGAATTTAAGGAGCTCCAGTCGAATCAAGAGCAACCTCGCTTTTCAAATTAACAAACTAAATTGGGTTTTCCAGAACTTTTTCGCTGGATTATTACGACATGATACATATGTCCTTATCAAATCTAATATTTCACCTTTAAACCTCCCGTGGTGGTTTTAGATGAGTATATTCCTCTTACTTTCGTGGTGCTCGATTACTCTGCGCTCTGCGCGCCGCCCTGCTGGGTTAGCCCGGTTAGCCGTTAGCTGGATGCGCAGCAGCAGAGCGCCGTCTGGCAGTTAAGAAACCCCCAAACCAAGACCTCGGAAATCACCCTGGTCTGAATTTACACAGTCGAAGATGGACGCTGGTCGCTAATTACACCGGAGCCTAGCCGACAGAGTGACCCGGAGCCGCGGATGTGTCTGTCCGACGATTTTATTGTTCAGCGGCTAACCGGACCTAGCCTGTTAGCAGCTAACCCGTTAGCAGCGGCTGTGAAGGTAGGCCGTGCTCCTCAACTTTATAGTTAAATGTGTACTTTCGTTCACTTATTGTATTCAATGCCGGATGTAAACTCACACTCTTTACTCTATATTTTTATTTTATTCGTCTAGGTACACTGGACGTATTAAAACTATAAATAGTGCTAGGTCTTAGCTTCGGGCTAGCTGCTCAGATCGAGCTAGTTTCACCAGACTACTAGTTAGTTGGTGTCGCTCTTAAGTGAGTTGGTGGCTTTGCAGTAATTCAAATGGGTTTTGCTCGTCTTGTATCAGCTGACGTTGTTTTTCTGGACGTTAAACAACAGGGTTCAAAATGGGCTTTATTATTCTGACACGCAGAAATATTCAAACAAAACAAGACGACCAGCAGTGTGAAGCACACAAAATTATTATAACAATATAAACTTTGATAAAATACATCCAAGTAGGCTTGGTGCATAGAGAAACTGCTGTTGAGCCCAGTATCCTGATGGGTTTCAGAAACTGTTCCTGATGTTGTTCCTTCTGCCTTAATGGCATCATCAGAGATGATCCACTGCTCCATCCAGATCCTGGATGTTCCCTTTATACCCAAAAACTACAGGGAAGTGAAGAGAAATCCCCACTGCTCCATCCAGATCCTGGATGTTCCCTTTATACCCAAAAACTACAGGGAAGTGAAGAGAAATCCCCACTGCTCCATCCAGATCTTGGATGTTCCCTTTATACCCAAAAACTACAGGGAAGTGAAGAGAAATCCCCTTTTTTGGATGTCCCATGCAGCTGAAGGTGTGGGTGTTGTCTGCAAAAACAATGATTATGTTTGCTTGCAGAGATCTACGTTGGATCCATTCCCCCTTGGTTGTCAAAACTTTAAATGAAGTCACATCTGAGTTACCAGCGTTCCTGTTAAAATACGTCAGGATTCTGATATGGAGACGTCCTTGTTTTGGTTTTTCGCTCCTGAAGACAAACAGAGGGATCGTAATCCGATACCCAAATAACCTGCTTAGAAACTGTAAAAAATAAAATGATTCACTTCAGGGAATCTGAAATTAAATCTCCAATATTTGCATAAGATAAGCACAAACTATGTAAATTATGAAATGTGGGAGAAAAACGGACAGACACCGCACAATTTTAAAGAGACTGAAGGGAAATCCGAATTTGGAGGGCTGAATACAAACAAAAGTCCATGAAGTTCAGTCTTGGGTTCGGATCCTCTCACTGCAATACATCTGAATGCAACAGGCCTCATTTAGGCATCTGATCAGCTGCTTAATTTGGTTAAAATATCTACTAACATGCTGCTGACCTTTTTCTTTTTTTTTTAAATAATAAACCTGCCAAAACGTAATTTTCTGAAGTATTTGTGTTTCAAATGTATTCCAAATCAACATGTTGCTCACATGAGCATCCGTCTGCGTCGGGTTCAACTAACACTTTAGATGTCACTGCTACTTTTAATGTGTCTAAAATACCCGTTATGTCGCCAAAGCATAAGCTTGGTGTTTCCCGCCATAGCTTTTAGCGACTGAAACATCCAAACAAGTGTTTACAGCGCGCAGATTATCAGTGTCTCTCATTCAGATTACAAACTTAATTCCAATCCAGCCGAATTTTCCGATTGAGGCGTTTAAGTTGCATATTTCTATTTTGATTGGCTGTTTATTACGCTTACTGATGTCCATGCAAACATTACCTGTTTTTACCAGTATAATGTATAATTCTGCTCAATCACTGTCACAGGAAAAAACAACCCTTGTCCCTCAAAAAAAAAAAAAATACACAACACATTAAAAAAAACAACAACAAAATACAACACATAATAGAAACTTCATTTTATTTTGGTTTTTTTATAAAACGACACCCCTCAACACATAATTTTAAGTGTCTTTACAGAAAATGGATATTTCAACTCAATCATCGATCGTTTGTCATTATTGAACCGAGTTTATTCGTCGGACCAAAACTAATATGATTTTTTAAAAAGGACCAATAACATCCGATACCGATCTACCGATGATATATCGTGCCTCCCTACAGGAAACCATTTCCATTTTACCTAATTGAGTTGGATTATTTTAGCGCTGTCTGAGTGCATTAGTTTTTGATGCTTCTGAAGTTGGGCTGCAGCTAACTATTATTTTCATCATGGATTAATCTGTTGATTATTTTTAGAATTAAGTGAATAATCGCTTTTTATTATTCATTTGTTTAGCATTTATTTTTCCATATAAGCTATAGAACCAATTTTCATTAAGAGAAAGGAAAAGACAATAGAATTGTTCCGTCCACTGCAATTTATTTAACTTTGTTTAAAGGATCAAATGAGCTCAACAGTGTAAAATATTTGTTCATTTTTATGCATAAATTACAAAATTGAGGTAAAATTACATAAATTGGTAGACATTGCTGGGGGTGAGCGTTTGTTGTTGCTTGTTTTTTTCTACAAACCTGCAACTCTAAATGAATATGAACTGAATTCATTAACAGTATTTAGCGCCTTTATTTTCTTATTAGCTGATTTTACCGCGCTGGTTCTTCCTCTCCTGCTTCAACTCAGACATGTTTTGGTCTCAGATGTTCACTTAAAGAAGACTTTCCTACATTTTCCTGCTCCGCCATCTTGCTCAGGGCAAATGTGTTTATGAGCCATGCGCTGGCAAAACAAGGCTAACGATTGGCTGATTTCTTCTTCTATTGCTAGCTCATTACTGCCACCTATTGACCGTAGATATAACTGAATGTGTTAAAAGTAGATGCTTACAGTAAAACGTGATTATAAGGCAACTAATCGACGACTAAATTAGCTGTCAACTCTTTTATTAATCGACTTTAATTGATTAAATCGATTAGTTGTTTCAGCTGTATTCTGAACTAAGACGAAGTATAAAATATGTAGATACTCTGTGTGAGATGATGGAATTGTTACATTTTTGAGTCATTCCTATTAATGCACAGTATATTGCCAATATGTCGTCATTGCAGTAGCGGTGTGCACAATATTCATAACACAAACGACTCTTTGGAGTGTATTAGCTGTGGCCTGATTTGTCCTAAGTTTTCTGGACTTTAACGATACACGTTCATGCATTTGGACCGTTTGACTCACATCTGCCGTCTCACCCTTAAAACTAATTTAAAGGCTCAGACATGCCGAAGGTCACAACGTGAGAGAAACACGGATAAGAGATATGAGAAGAAAATATGTTGCAACTGATATGTAAGATTGACGCATTTTACCTCCATTGCAACATTTTATATTATTTATTGTGCAGCTTTAATTGTTACAGATTCTTTTAACCATTGAAAAGCTCAAGCTAAGGTTTATTGTGTGTTTTGTTGTAAAATATCAGTATTTTAACGTAAATATCGCAAAGGACTGTCCGGAGTGCAACAATTGTTTGGTAATATTTTTATTCCTGATGTTACTGGTGCAATATTTAGCCGGTTTGTCAGTGTGTGTGGCATTAAGATTTCACACAGGTCACAAATGACGCTGTCAAAAGGGCCAAAGGTCAAAACAGGAGCAAGCAGAAAATCGGCATATATTGCATCTGATATCGTGATCTCAGTATTTAATAAAGTTCCAACCATCCAAAGACTTTTTAGTACCTTGCAGCTAAAAATTATACCGGCAAAAAGAAAGTTTAGGTTGGGCATAATCTGTTAACCTATCTCCCAGAAATCTTGCTTTATATGATTGGTGCACCACTTGGCCGGTGTCTATATCCGATGATACGATAGCTTCAAAAGTTGCTCTCTGATAATTGAATTTTTTTGCCCTAATCTCGATCAATTTTCACGGCAACAACACGTTGGTTCTACGTTGTTTGCCGGGAATAACGTCTGCTCTGATTTGGCCTGTAACTCTCCTCGTCGTGCGCTCACATCGCCGCCACCACTCCAGTGTTGTGCAGAAACGGATATGCTTTTTAGAGGGTGGGAAAGAGTTGGTTTTTTTGGTTTTGTTTATTACATTTAGACGAATATACCCATCCTCCTTTTGCAAAACAAAAAAACCCCAAAATGAAAATAAAATGGAGGCTATTTAAAAAGAAAAACAGTTTTATTATAGTCGATTCACATTTTTACATGACATTTCAGGTTTTTAAATTGGTTTTATTTAGCTGGATCGAAGGCATGAAAAGCTGGTAAAGGCTGCAGAGCTCCCAGATTTGTTCGGCTCAGTTATCGGCAGCGTGGTCTGGATGGGACGGGCTCTGGCTTTGGTGTCTGGGTGGTTATTCCTGCAATCAGGAATCTGAAAACCTGTGTGTGTCTCGTTTTTTTCTGATTGCTCTGATAGCCTGGCGTACGCATGGCCGAGACGCACTGAGGGCAAAAGGAGAGACCCAGCCAATCAGCCGAACCCACCCCTGCTAATTAAAACATGGCGTCCCGTCAGAGGAACTCGGTCCGGATCCTGTCGAGCCGGGAGCGGGGATCCCAGACGTTCGGCTCGCAGCGGCTCCTGCAGCTGCTGGTGGAGGAGAAGGTCCGCTGGATGAAGTGGCAGAGCCAGGTGAGTCTGAACCACCTCGGCGTCGAAGGTCGTCGGCCGTCCTCTGCTAATTAATCGTGTGATCTGATTGTGCTTTACCTGTGTCCCTTTTAGAAATTGGAGCTTCCAGACAGCCCTCGATCAACGTTCCTGCTGGCCTTCAGCCCTGACAGGTGACATCCCAGCACACATGTCCTTCTATACCTTCCTGATCGCTGGATGATCTTTCAGGCGTTTCAAGGGATACATTTTACCGTTTTAAAGATTTGTTTTGCGTTCACTCGTCCCTCCTAACGATTTAAACTCAGGCGAACGATTAGGAATGATCCGTCTCATCTGGTCCTCCCAGGTCTTTGATGGCCTCCACACATGTCAACCACAACATCTACATCACGGAGGTGAAGACTGGGAAGTGCCTACACTCCTTAGTGGGCCACCGGAGGACGCCCTGGTGTGTGACCTTTCACCCCACCATTCCTGGCTTGGTGGCCTCCGGGTGCCTCGACGGGGAAGTCCGCATTTGGGACCTGCATGTGAGTCTGTCCGACCTCCTGAGCCGTAAATCGAACCACGTTTGTTTGATCGGCGGGAATTTCAACTGAATCTCTCTTATTTTATTTATTTTTTTACGCTTGATGGTTAAGTCAAAGATAACTGCAATGTTTTTAGTGTGTGATTTTCAGTTTATAGGTACAGCCTGTTTGTAAAGCAAGTAACCCTTTCAGTTTCCTGACATACGTGATCAGAACGGCTCAATTCAGATTTTCACGAGCTTGTTTCTGTACCATTAATTAAAGCCGCCGTCAAATTTAAAACGCGCCTGACGAGGCTTTTGAAATCACAACCAACCGGACTTGTCAACACATGTTGCCAAACACTGGAACTGCAACGTTGACTTCTGTGACTTCCTATATTTGGAAACAATTCACAAGTTTTTCAAACTTTCCCACACAATTTCCCAACAATTTTCGCCCTTGTTTTTCTGGGGGGGGCTGACGACATAAGAAACTACAGCGATGGTTTATGGCTGTTTTCAACTGCTTTCCCCTCATTTCTCATTGTTTTGCACAGCAATATCTCAACTGTATGTCCTTTTGAAAGTTATGGTTAAAATATTAAAGTAAAAACTTTAAAAAAACAGCGGAAATTGTTTATTTTATTGATTTGTTTGTTCGCCGGGGTTTAAGCGGGTGCTTTGCTTCGCAGGGCGGCAGCGAGAGCTGGTTTACGGAGAGCAACGTCGCCATCGCCTCTCTGGCCTTCCACCCGACCGCTCAGCTCCTCCTGATCGCCACCAACAACGAGCTGCACTTCTGGGACTGGAGCCGACCGGAGCCGTTCGCCGTGGTCAAGACGGGCAGCGAAACGGAAAGAGTTAGGTGGGTCGAAGGACGCCGCCTCGCTGAATCGCCTACCAGGCATCTAAAATCCCCCGATTAAAAACTAAGGATGCACCAATATGAACATTCGGGCTGTTGACGTTTGCTTTGAGGCCAACAAACAAATGCCGCTGACCTTTGCTCTCAGCTTTAGTTCAAACTCTCCACAGTCCTGGGCTCCATAGCATTAATATCACATGACCAGAAGAAGAAACCTGCAGCCGATATATTGGTTAAAACCTGTCCAGGTTTACTTCTCTGGCCAATAAGGACGCTGATGTCCATCTATACTCTCTAATAACAGCAAATCTAACTGGCAGTTGATCTGTCGCAGAGAGGATATTTTTAAACTATCAGCAAACATTGGTTACCTGCAGTTCTAAGATTGCACATAGCAGCCAGTTTGGAGAAATCCAGAACATTTTCAGTTGATGTTTAAGTTTGTAAAAGGCTCCAATAAAACCTCTAATAATGTTTGTTTTGTCACAGGCAAGGAAGAACGGTACGGACAAGTGACAAGTTCACTTAACTTAAAACGACGGAACACTGTTCAGATTTAGAAAAACAAACTGAATGTACTTGTTTTTTGTTGTGTTCGCTGTAGGTTGGTGAGATTCGATCCGCTGGGTCACAACCTGCTCACGGCCATTGTGAATCCGTCCAATCAGCAGGTGAGTTGTGGCAAAGCTCTAAGAAAAATCCTGTCGGGCTTCAGTTCTACATATTTACCTCCCTGTGATCGACTCGTCTCTGTTATCGTTTGATAGTTCTGGGCTTCGCGATTTTCACGGCGCTCTCAACGTCGCAATTCAGATTCGTAACACCAGAATACATATTATACCGTATGTCGTGTTTTCTCCGACTTCTGTGTCATCTAAGCGAGACGTGCGTTATAATTGGCCGAAGAAAGCTACCCTGACTTTTGCTTCTCTTCCTCTGCTTCTTGCATTTTGTGCTCAACTCAACTTCTGCGCACATGTTGCGATACTTTTCTTTCATTCATGTTAAGAATTATAATTTATCGTACAATGATAAATCAAAACTTATTATGCTCAGATTTTTTACTCGCTTTGTCTGACTGGTCTCCTGAGCAAACATATTTTGCTGTGATATTTTATTTTTTAGTCATCATATTTATTACTTTTGTCATAAACATGACGGTTAAAATTTCCCCCACCTGCCTCTATATGTTCTAAAGAGATAAAAACGCTCCCGTGTGTTTTATTGCTTCTCAGATAGGCTGTAATTATTAAAAATGTTTCAGGAACATTTACAAATTTCTCTGACTAAAATGATTAATTGCTGTTTTTTTTTTGTTTCGTTTTGTTTTTTTGTGTCATAACTGCCCAGCTATGTTTTTAGGAACTTAAACCGGTTTAGGTTTGTTAAACTCTGGTTTAGTTTGGAGCGTATGGAGTAAGATCGCCTTAAAAAAAGGTGTGTGCACAACTCACACATTCGTATTCTTATTTATATGTCAATAAAGTTCTTCTGGCCGAAACTCTCCTTAAACATTTATGAGTCTGTGATTATGAATCTAAAAGCTTTGACTGCAAAGTCTTATGAATACAGCTCTAATCTTTAAGACTATGAACTCTTCCTTTCTCTGTGGACACGAATTCAAGTTTGTTGGTACTATTATAAAAATGTTAAGATGATGTCACAGGGCGGAGTAATCGATCCACAATCTCATCAAACCATCCCTCTGCGGGTGGAGCAACCACTTGTTTATCTAGATATATATCGATCTTACCTGTGATGCTTCACCTGAGGCTGCTGCTCCACCCGGTCCACTGTCTTCCGCCATCTTTAAATTTGGAGCGGGCTTTGTTTGAGGAGATCGTGGATCGATTACTCCGCCCTGTGACGTCATCGTGACATTTTTTTACTCGTAGACACAAACTTGAATTCATGTCCTCAGAGAGAGGAAGAGTTCATTGTAATTAGAGTTGTATTCCTAAGGCTTTGCTCCCAGCTTTTAGATTCATAATCTCACAAAAACAAGAATTTTGTTTACAAGAACTTTGACACATAAATACGAATGTTACAGCTGTGCAGGCACGTTTTTGACTGGAATCTTACTCGACCGTACATGCGTTTCAAAGTGTAATCTCTGCTAAATAAAAACTCTCCATGCTAGTCGTTACGTCTTCTCACGAGACTTCTCTGTCCCCCCAGAACGATGAGGACTCTGAGGTTCCGATGGACAGTGTGGAGATGCCTCACTTCCGCCAGCGCTCCTTCCTGCCTTCCCAGCCGGTTCGCCGGACGCCGATCCTCCACAACTTCCTCCACATCTTGTCGTCTTCTCGCTCTCCGGGGCCGAGTGTGGGAGCCGAGCAGCCGCCGCCGCCGCTGGCTCCCAGTGATGGCAGCGGCGAGGTTCCCGGCATTCCCGGCGGAGCCTCGATTCCCGGGTGCACCCAGCACCTTGGCACGGTGTGCATGTGCACCCGCTGCTCCGTCAGCCGGAAGCGCTGCCTGCCCGCCGGCGCTCCCACGTCGACTCCGTCCGATCCCAGAGTTTCGTCGGAGACGCCGCCGCCCCCCGCGGCCTCCACGTTTTCCTCGGCTCGCACGGAGCCCAGGCAGCCGTCGGAGCGCCCCTCGGCATTCACCTCTGTCTACTACAGCGCCGGCGCTTCCCTAAACCCCGTCATGCCAAACATCATGGAGCCGCTCCCCCCCTCCGTCGCCAGGCCGGGCCCGGACTGGACCCGCAGCCTGCTGAACATGAGGGACGGCGGCGCGGGCCCCCCTGTGCTCCCTCCCAGGACGTCCTCCTCGTCCTCCGTCAGCCTCCTGTCGGTGCTCCGTCAGCAGGACGGCTCGTCCCCGTCCCCGCTGTACACCTCCGCCTCCGAGGGCCGGGGTTTCCCGCAGCAGGGCGACGCCGGGGCCCGGGAGGGCGCCGGGTCGAGCAGCGGCCACCACCCGTTCTGGGACGGCTCCCGCGGCTCCTCCACCTCCTTCCGCAACGTCCTGCAGTGCAACCTGAGCCGCTACTTCCTGGAGATCGACCGCATCGACATCGACCCGTCGCTTGGGGCCGGCGGCGTCGATGGCGGCGCCGACGGCGGCCAGGAGCCAAGCCAGGAGCTGCTGAACAACAACATGGACCCGGACAGGCCGGGGCACGCCCCCTCATCCTCATCAGCCGCCGCCTCCTCCCCGACCATCATCCACTATCAGCCCCCTCCGCCGCCCCCTCTCCCCGCCTCCCACGGCCTGGAGAACAACGTCCCGCCGGCGGCGCCCCGGGGCCACAACCTGAACCGCTGCCGGGCGTGCCACAACCTGCTGACCTTCAACCAGGACTCCCAGCGCTGGGAGCGCACGCACCAGACCTCC
This sequence comes from Orestias chungarensis, assembly GCA_032876305.1. NCBI lineage: Eukaryota > Metazoa > Chordata > Actinopteri > Cyprinodontiformes > Cyprinodontidae > Orestias > Orestias chungarensis. The sequence goes on along the minus strand of JAVLVB010001045.1, from coordinate 2,072,214 downwards.
TCCACCTCTTCCTCCTCCCTGGAGCCCTCCTCCTCTTCACCTGCGGCTACTTGGCAGCCAGAGGGAAACAGCCGGACGCTCGACGCCCAGGACATGAGGGCGGTTCCAGAGCCCAGCGAGCCGCCTCCCCTCCCCCCAGGAGGAGCAGGAACGCTGGGTTTCCCTCTGGCGCCGCCTCCCAGCCAGGCCGCGGAGCAGACAGTGGGCTTGGTCTACAACCAGGACACGGCGCAGTGGGAGAGGGTGTACCGGCAGGCGACCGCCAGCCGGACCATCGAGCCGCCAGAGGCCTTAAGCCAAGAGATGCCTGTCGACCCCCCAGACGAGGACTCCCTGAGGAGGTAGAGCGTCTCCCAGTCAAAAGTTTCCCTCTGATTGTTACGATTATGTGTGGCGATGCCGATGAATCGTTTTTTGTTGCTTTCTGCTGTGTAAAAACTCGCCCGTATGTCATTCAGCAACAGATCACCGTCACTTTCAAACGTGATGTTCTGACCATATTTGACCCATAGGACTTATTTGAGATCTCCAATTTTGCGTAACGCATCATAGGTTTACCGACGTCCCGTGAATGCACCACGCTGATGTGACCTTGTTGTTGAATTTTGCTCGTTTACTTGGATTTTTCTCTGTTTATCGTTTGGTGTAAAAGTAAGACGCACAGTTTTAATGAGTTTATTAAACATTTTAGGTACTGCTGAGTTTAATCGCTTATATAAATATAAGCTGTGCTCTTCTCATTGGAGCTCTGTTTATATCGGTAATCTCATTTAGGTAAATTTTGACCCACATGCATGTCGACTTTTTGACTTCTCTGGATTTTAATCCATCTATTTACGTCCCTAAATACTTTTTTGATCTCAAGTGAAGCCTATTTATGAACATTTTTATGAAAAGTACGGCTAAGATCGCTTATGTGTTAGCAGACGCTGCTGTTGTGCTTGTCTCTCATACTCATTTTATGGCTGATATCAATATCCCTAATTATATTCACCTTAGTAACTGAAGCAGAGTGAAATGTGTCCAGTTTTCTCAGACTTTTGAGCCCCACATTTAAATTCCTGCAGACTGCAGTAGCCGTTTTCTTAACCGTCCTCCAACGGTCTGTCCCCCCCGTAGGCGGCTGCTGGAATCATCTCTGTTGTCCTTGTCCCGATACGACATGTCCGGGTCCAGAGACCATCCCATTTACCCTGACCCAGCCAGGTACTGCGCTGCTCCCATGTGATGTTATTGTTTATCGGGGAAAGATTAAAACTGCTGTCGGTGGAGGAGCAGGTCTGCAGGCGTCTGACCTGGTGGGCCGTTTCTCTCCTCCGCAGACTTTCTCCTGCGGCTTACTATGCCCAGCGGATGATCCAGTATCTCTCGAGGAGGGACAGCATTCGCCAGCGTTCCCTTCGGTACCAGCAGAACCACCGGATGCGCACCATGTCCACGTCCTCCGACAGCCCGGCGCCCAACCCGTCCAACGCGATGCACAACAGCGACGCCGACTTTGAGGAGCTGGAGTGAGTGTTTGGTTTCGTCTGTTACCGCGCTGGTTAGCGGCCTCAAACTAAGGCTACGTTCACTCAGCAGGCAAATGAGATGCAATCAGACTTTTCCTTAGGCTCCAATCTTTTCTTTTTGCTTTCAAACCTCGGGTTTAAATTGAGCTCCTTTGACTCCTCTCAGTTGTCCTATTGCAGTTTGCAGTAAGACACTGACCGACCAGATTAAGGAACGGATACGAACCTTTCCTGTTTCTCTTTTCCCAGTGATACCGGAGATCGAGCGAGACACAGGACACCGCGCAACGCCCGGATGTCTGCGCCCTCGCTGGGGCGGTTCGTCCCACGGTGAGTTAATCGCAGACGTTAATCCTGGGTTACGTTCAGTTTAAGTTGGCGCCAGACTAACCTTGTTTGGTTCCGCAGCCGCTTCCTGCTGCCGGAGTACCTGCCGTACGCTGGGATCTTCCACGAACGAGGACAGCCGGGCCTGGCGACGCACTCGTCTGTCAACAGAGTTCTCGCTGGTAAACGAGACTGAAATCTGTTTAGAACCTGCATCACAATAAAATTGTCGATGCGTCACGAGCGAAGGGGTTAATTTAAGGGATGGAAGTTATTCATCCAAAGCTGATTCATCTTAACGATATTTACTAAGACACAAGCTTTCTGTTTTCTTTTGTAGCAAGACGTCTTAACATGAAAAGGGTACATTTTCATAATATGCTGAATTTAAAAAAAATAAACACATATGAATATGAATTAGGGGGTTGGGCGATATGAGGAAAATCAAATATTGCAATATAATTTCTTCTATATCGCGATACACAATACATATCGCGATATTTTGAAACGTCTTCCAATCTTAGTTTATATGATATACTTAGTCAAATTCATGTTGTTTTTTTTAAATCAATAAATGTAAGTATTGTATAGTAGCCATTAGTCTCACACAAATGTTTTTCACTAATAAACTGGTTTTGAGGTCAACAAATTAATAAACGAGACTTCAGGAGCCACAAATTACACCATGCAAGAATTTTTGAGGAAAGATTAATCGGCTGACACAGTTACTTGTTAATGCGTTTAACAAAACTACAACTTTAAAACCAAAGAAACTAAAAGCTGTTGACTCCTGATTAGAAAAATTATGGTGTAGATATTGAAGAGTCAACAGGTATCAGAACTTCTCTAAACCAATTTTCATTTGCTGAGAATTTTTAACGACTAACCAGAGGCAAATAAAAATGATGGAAAACACAAATTTTCTGGAGGTATGAAATTTTTTTAAATTTATTTTGAGGAGATAAAAAATGCAAAATATATATAAGTGTAAAATATTTGAAATGTTTAAATGCCCCGACTGAATAAAGACATATTAAACTATCATTTAAGACTAAGTTAAAAAACTGTTCTATAAATATATAAATGTTTCATAGATTTATTTAAACTGAGACTTATTTAGAAAAGCTTCTTAAATATGATGTTTGTTGATTTCTTTTAAATTTATTTAATCAATGAATTAATGTTCCTAAACTGTCACCTTCACCAACCATGTGTGGGCGTGGTCAAGGCTGCTAGTTTAAAGACGCTGACGTCTGATTGGCTACTTCAAACAGGAAGTCAAGACAGCTTAAGTTTGCGGAAATACGTTCATATATGTGTTTGCTATTTCTTTTACCCCAAGCTGCAGGTGAGCGACTTTAGCGTCTATATCTCTACTTGGGTGGTGACATGTCTAATAAAGTCAACGAGAGAGCGTTAGCTGGTGCTAGCTAGTGAGCGGGGCTAATGGTAGCAGGTTGTACCACAGTGACATCTGTCTGAACTTATTACAGATATTTCAGACCAAACTACATGTGAAACAAGAAGTTGCTAATTAATAAACAATAACAGCCTATTATTAGATGGATAAGTAGCACAGGAACATGTATTGTGTATTAAATCATGAAATAATTATATGTAGTCTTTAAAACAAATGCAATATATTTAATTGATGCATGTGTGATTAACTTATATTCAGTAAATTACTTCCAGTTTCATAAAAAAAAAAACTCCACCCTCCATGAAGGACAAACAGTGGCGCCCTCTTCTGGAAGGCCACTTGTTTCCAGCGTTAAAAGCTCAAACCCATTTTCCGCTTCATCCTCAGGAGCCTCTATTGGAGAGGGTCAGTCTGCGGTGGCCAGTAACATCGCCAACACCACGTACCGCCTGCAGTGGTGGGATTTCACCAAGTTTGACCTCCCCGAGATCAGTAACGGTGCGCCGGCTCCTCGGTTCCTCTCTCTTTCATTTCACTTCTAACCTCTCTGTGGTAGCGAAAACAGAAAATGGGTCTCTTTTCTTTTCTATTTTCCAGCCTCGGTCAACGTTCTGGTGCCAAACTGTAAAATCTACAACGACGCCAGCTGCGACATCTCCGCAGACGGTCAGCTGCTGGCGGTTTTCATTCCCAGCAGCCAGCGGGGTTTTCCTGACGAGGGCATCCTGGCCATCTACTCTTTGGCTCCACACAACCTGGGAGAGATGCTCTACACCAAGAGATTCGGTACTGTTCCTCCGCGGCGCCTTCTCCCTTTACCTTTACCCGACTCAGCCTGGTTAAAGCCCGTTTCCCCCCCCCCCCCCCCAGGTCCCAACGCCATCTCTGTCAGCCTGTCTCCTATGGGATGCTACGTCATGGTGGGCCTGGCCTCCCGCAGGATCCTGCTGCATCCCTCCACCGACCACATGGTGGCGCAGGTGTTCCGCCTGCAGCAGCCGCACGGAGGAGAGACGTCTATGAGGGTCAATATTTTAGAAATTTACTAATTTTGTTTAACAACTGATCGACAAAATCGATCATTAAAATAGTTGACAGGTATTTTAATCGTTGATTAGTTGCTTTATAATCACGTTTAACCGTAAGCGTCTATTTTTAACAATCTGTTATATCTGTGGTCAGTAGGTGGCAGTAATGAGCTACCTAACGCTGT
>JAVLVB010001045.1:2042271-2054948 GCA_032876305.1 Orestias chungarensis | reverse complement strand
AGACAGAAAACTAAATTAGAAGCACAGGATACTGAAATGATAGAGATTATAGCAGCAGTTGTAGATAGTAGCGACTATCCTTTTCCTTACTATTTTAGTCGCTTCTGGGTGCGGGAAAATCCAGGTGATAACACGCTCAAAGAGTAATGTCCAGACTGGGAGATATGTTTGGGGAGGCTCCCATTTATTAAACACGAAATGAATATTTGAATGAATTCCAAAGTCCTGGGTAGCGATCTATGCCAGCATGCAAAAATGGGATGGCAATATTGACCGATATGTGAACGATCTAACAAAACCAGTGGAGAACGTAGAGCGGTAAAATAAAAACGTTTGACCTAATCACACCCAAAATCGCGCCGCCCATTCACTGTGACACCTACATAGATTTCCCTCCACACCGCCACCAGTGGTAGAGCAAAATATAGGGCAAAGTGGGAATTTGCATACAAACCAAATACCGCCACCAAACCAAACTGAATTATTCAAACTTAATAAGAGACCCAAACTATGCCCGAACAGAAAACTACAAATGGCCCCTATAGCAGTAATAAATCATGTCTAGGTTGTCACATATGGTAATTAATGTTAAGGGAAAACACAAAGCTTCAAGGGTTCTTTACAGAACATTCCAACATTTTGGTTTAAAAAGAAGTGTAACAGCAAAACAATAAAAACATGTAACAAATAACACTTGGATGTATAAAAATAACGAAAAATTCTACTGTACAAAAACAGACAGCATAAAATAAACAATAAATATGACCCAAATACTTAATAATATAAAGGAAGTTACCTGGAAAGAGGTCAAACAAAAAAAAAACTACAGGGAATAAACACCATTATTGCTCACATTTGACTTCCAGTACTCTAGTTCTTCCTCTGATCTGATTTTCTAGAGGCAAAGTCCCTTAAAATTATCATTAATTATGCATGGAAAAATAACAAATAAATAACTTTTTTTTAACTGTTCTTGGGGGCCCCCTAGTGGCCTTGGGGCCCTAAACCGATGCTAAATTAACTTATGCCTTGGGGCTTACACGCAATCTCTTACTTCAGATATCTAAAGTTGTAATTCTGACTAGTCAAAATTACGTTCGAGATAAATTATAATGACAGATGTGTGAACCTTCCAATGACGAATCTGTTGACGTCATTGGAGATATCTGGAATTATTATTCTTACTGGTCAAAATTTAAATACAGATATCTTTAATTACCATTCCGGATAGTCAAAATGCATTTTTAGATATCTGGAACGTAATTACGGATTGTCAGACGAAACCGAATTTATGTTAAAACGTCTTTCCATTGATTTCCATTCCATTTGATTGATTACTAATTTTATTCATGATTCAAATAATGCAGCCACATTCTTAAAATGAAAAAGCATTTTTCATTTGAGTTATGGTAACGATTTGCTTCCATAGATTTTGATTGGATTAAAAAGAGAAAACAAAATGAAATGTAACGGTGAGGAGCGTAATACAAAGTTATTTTTGGTCCGTGTGACACGATGACCCTGAACAAATTGAAACCATCTGACTTTACGAGGGAAACTGACCCTGAGTTACACTTGGTTTAGCAACACCAAGTTTCCATTTTGGTCGATTTTGGCCGCCCAGTTAAAAGGTTTAGTGTTTAAGCCTGAAGGAAGACTACATTTCCCATGAGCACCAGCTCACAGCGTGTTAAAATCCTGATCAGATGGATTGAAGTTCATTTCTGTTTCCAGTGTCTGTGAGAAGGATGAATAGCGATGAGGTGATGAATCTAATTGTGGTGAAACAATGTCAGACGATGATGTTGGAGATAAGAAACGGAGGAAGTGACGTATGCAGTAAAGCAGTCAGCACATTTGTAGTTGTTTTGAGTGGAAGGCAGGGTTCCTGCCACCCTCCTCCAAGTTGCTTATTTCCAATTAAAGCGATACGGACCCCCTGGGGCCATGACAGAGGAGTCAAGCAACGAGCTGTAAGTCGATGTATGATCACAAAAGTTATGAAGATATTTTATGAAGGTTGAAAAGTTACTCAGTGTCGCTTTAAAAACGCTGTTTGTATTCATTTTTGTAACACAATTGCTCTAATGAGTGTAGATGCAAAGGATACGCCACGTTTCATTCCTAACAGGAAACGCTGGTTGTTTTGAAGGATTCTGATTGGGGTGAAGAGGTTTTATTTTGGCACCACACTACCACCTATGTGTGGGGCATGTCTAGTTCGACACGGTGGCGTATTTTTCTCTTTTAAGGAATAACTTTGTCTGATATTATCCTCAAAGTTGCTTAGTGCCGAGCTGCAAGTCGACATATGATCACAAAAGTTATTAAAATGTTTTAGGAAGTGAGAAAAGTGACTTAGTGTCACTTTAATTGGTTTTGAGTTAAAGATGTTGATTTGGTCAAGTGTTTTTTTTTCTGCTTCAAATTTTTTGGGTATTTTCTGTAAGGTTATAAGAGTTGTCTTTTTTTTTTAAAATAAAATACTGTTTTAGTTAACATTATTGCCTCAGAAAAACTTATGTGATGAATCGAGCAGTTACCCAGTTCAGCCTTTTTACAAATCACTTGTTTTCCTGTTGAGTGATTTCTTTAAATGTTACCTTTTAGTTTTACTTGAGTAAAAAATGGTGCAACTCTTTATTAATTGCACATTTTGGCTCCCTTACCCAATCCCGGTTGTTGCATACATTCATTGTTTGATCCCCATTAAACCCTCTACTGGTCACTAATGACCCAATGACTGTAGGACAGCAGACTTCAGTGTCCAGTATGGCTGCATGGATTTACGTTGTAGTGATCACTGAGTGCTACTGACTAGCCTGCAGCTCATTAAACTAGGGGCAAACATTCAGGTGTATCTGCTTTAGGCCTCGGCTCTCGTGGTTTCTGGTTTGCGTGTCTGCAGGAACCATGGGACCAACAGCGGACCCCGCCCTCAACGCCTCGGCTTGGCCTGGCTCCTCTGTGAACGCCTCCTCCCCGTCTCCAGCCAGAGCGCCGTATCCGTACGGCGCTGCTCAGCTCGTTCTGATCGTCATGGTAACCGTCTCCCTGAGCATCCTCACCGTCCTCGGCAACACGCTCGTCATCCTGTCCATCAAGGTGAACCGCCAGCTGCGGACGGTCAACAACTACTTCCTGCTGAGCCTGGCGGCGGCCGACTTATTGATCGGACTGCTGTCCATGAACGTGTACACGATGTACCAACTGCTGGGTCACTGGCCCCTGGGGGCCGCGCTCTGTGACACGTGGCTCGTCCTGGACTACGTGGTGAGCAATGCCTCCGTCCTGAACCTGCTGCTCATCAGTGTGGATCGCTACCTGTGCACAACTCGGCCACTCAGCTACCCATTGCGACGAACCGGCCACATGGCCGGCCTGATGATCATCTGCGCCTGGGTGCTGTCCTTCCTCCTGTGGGCCCCCACTATCCTTTGCTGGCAGAGCGTCGGAGGCAGACGGGTGATGCCTGACGGTCAGTGTTACATCCACCTTCTGGCGAGCCCGGCCGTCACTCTGGGAACGACGCTGCCTTCCTTTTATCTACCGGTGCTTGTCATGATCGGACTGTACAGCCGCCTGTCGGCCGCCAGCCGCCACAGACTCAGTGCTTTCCAGGCAGATAAGGGAATGCTTAGGATGTCCAGTCCTTCTGTTACAGGCTTCTTCCTGAAACGACGCGGCTGGACGGACAGCAACCTGGGCTCGGACTTGTCTCTGAACCAGCGAGGAACATCTGGAGTTGCTGTGATTAGCCAGAAGATGGCCGAGAGCTGCAGACACCCTGTAGGTACACCTCCTCCTCCTACCTTACTCCTAAAGCAGGAAGGTCGTCTGCTGTCACACGCTGACCTGTCTGTCTCATCAGCAGCACCTCTTGCGCACCTCCTCATGTGCAGCCCGAGATGAAGACTCCTCATCCACCACCGACCTCCACAGCTCCGCCTCTGCAGTGCTGTCCTCCTGTCCCAGCCTCCGGTCCCAGGATAGGAGGCGGCGGCGCGTTTTGGCCAGGGAGAGGAGGCTCACCAACACCATCCTCGCAATCCTGCTGGCGTTCATCCTCACCTGGACGCCCTACAACGTCATGGCGGTCATCGCTGCCTGCGCCCACGTCCGTATCCCCAGCGCTCTGTGGACGACGGGCTACTGGCTGTGTTACGTCAACAGCACCATCAACCCTTGTTGCTATTCCTTGTGCAACGTGACGTTCAGGAAGACCTTCTGCTGCCTGCTGAGCTGTCGCACCAGGAAGCTGCACTGAAGCTGGCTCAGACTTACCGATCAAGACAACCTCAGTCAGGAGTCGGTGCAGTTCTGAGTCTGTTCGGACGGTGGAATGTGTGCAGAAATCCTGTTTTGGCCTGAAATGTTGGCCCAGAATCAGTTCAGAAGCGCTGACTTAATTTGGAAAAAGGAGTCCGACTTAACAGAGTCTGGAGTCAGTCAGAGATTTATCAAGAATCAGAAAACTTTGGAGAAGGCCTCTGAGAGCACTGTGGAATCATTACATAGTACAAAGTTTGGGTATAAAATCAGAAACTATTGGAGGAATTGGAAAAGGAACAAAATGTAAATCTGTATTCCCTTGAATTAAAATTATCTTCAGATTTAAGAATCTGTGCAGGAATTTCTTCAGATTTTGGGAATTGTTTTGATAAAGAATCAATTGAAAGAATCAAGGCCTTGGCGAGTTTCTTAAATCTCTTACGAATGTGGGATTTGCTCAGATTTTAGGTAAATTTGAAATCATTTTTCAGTCACGAATCAGTTCATGAACGCAAATCTGGGCCCAAACAAATACTAGTCGTTCAGAATCTATCAGCCTGAATTTGTTTGGATTTAAGAAAAAGGGAAGAAAGCATTTGAATAAGCAGTTGGTTCAAATTCATTAGGAGTCAAGAATGAGACGTTTTGTTCATTACTTATTTTTTGGCTGTTGTGAATGAAATGAATAAAGTGAACAATCTGCCATTGAAATGCTAGACAGGATCTGTTTTCTCTGAGACTGTCACCTTGACTGGTAAACCATATTGCTTTAACAATAAAACAAACACACAAATGTTTTCACCAAAACAATGTGCAGCATTTATTTCTTCATTTGTACAAGTCTCATCAATAATCTGTAGTTCCAAAAATAAAATTTTCCTTGGTTCCAATGTTGAAACGTCAAAACTGTGGACGATCTGGAGGCTTTTACTTCTATCTATCAACTATTGAATAAAGGTTAATCTGATAAGCTAAAGCTTAAGTCCAAGGAAAGATAGGAGAACATCGAATCAGAGCAGGAGGTTGGTCAGTTTGAAGTCTGTTTTGGAGTCTCTGGTTTTAAGAAGGGAAGACGATCGTTCAGCTGGTGGAGGAGGAGAAATCCTGTCGTCTTCTGGTTCACTCTCCCTTCTTTAGTGTGACTTCTTCTCCCCTGCAGATAGAGAGTTGGATTAGGCCGTGTTGAGCCAATCAGCTGAAGGTTTCCAGATTGTTACGGTTTTAATGCGGAGATTTCTCTAAGATCTCACCTCGAGTCTTCTTGACTTTGTGGGAGCAGGGCTTGGAGACCTTGACGGTAGTCTGGCAGTCGGCGTTGAACAGGGCCCTCTTCAGCGTTCCCGACCGGGTCTTGGTGTTGGTGGCGGCGTCGCAGGAACTCCACGCTCCGAACTTGTACTTGCAGTCACCTGAGAGAACAGCAGGGACAGGTTACCTGTTGCTTCCAACCACTGGCACCCTGTTTGGAGCTCAATAGCTCAGCCATGCTGTCCATCAAAAATGCCATTCTTTGATAAATCTGCATGTAAGTTGCCTTTAAAGTTGTAAAGCAATGAGAGTCTTAGTCGAATTGTTCTCAGACTGAATTTATACTGAGTTTAACCTCAAAATTTACAATTTACACATCAAAACTGCCCCTCAGACTCTGTTTGTCTGGTTAGGATTTATTTCAATTTAGTGTTTTGCTAATAACCTTAAATAGAAAACATAACTAAATATTAAGTCTAACTTGAATCATACTGTTCATTTAGACACCAAATGAAGGATATTGGTGCGTGCCGGGTTCTAACATTGACCACCAGAAGGCGCCACGCTGCAGTTCATTGATGTGACTATGTCTTCACAAAGCCCATTTTCTTCAGTTTAACCACTCTAAAACTCCTTTCTGTTCCCGTTCTCTCTGGTTTTCGTAGTTTCTCAGGTTATGGTGAGTCTCATGACCCCCTTTTTTAAACTAATTTCTGCCTGAGCGAGTCTCACTGATGTCTTTCTTCCAGTTGCAGGGAATCCTGCAGTGGATCTTGTCGGTGTGGTCTTTGCAGGTCGAGTCTCTCAGTCCATCTCCACAGTCTCCGCTCTCCGGCACACACTTCCCATACTGGGTCTCTGCTGGGGAGCACTCAGACGAAGGTCGAGATTTGTCATGCTTTCCACCTTCGGAGCAGAAAAAAAACATTCATTGAAACCAACATCATATCCAGGATCACTTTCCTCTCATCATCTTCGGTTAATGACCTGTTCTCCCCAAAGAAACCTTGATTTCTCCTGTTTTTGCTTAACATGATTGTTGTACTTTGCAAAACAAAGAAGATTTAAGACAAATGCGCAAAAACCACAGGTTTTTACAGTCCGTTTACTTTCAGAAAGATTACATTGAGTTGTTAGACAGGCATCTTAAACGCGCCTCGCCATCTTTTCCCCAGTTTAATCTCTCTGGTTGTTTTCTTTCAATCCTCTGGAGCAAGCGAACACATGAAACCTTATCCTCTTTTAGTGTTTGGGTCCGACTGATTATAACGAGGTAAGGAAGTTAAGGTTAGGTTTTACTTTTTTCCCACAAAGCGCCGTGCAAAAATGTAGTATACACTGAAATGCATCCAAAAAAGAAAAAACAAGAGAGTCCTCAGCTGCCTTTTAAAGGAATCCCCTAATAACTACTGTTGAATAATAACCTGTTGTTAGAGAAGACCTGAAGATTTGAACAAATGTGTGAAGATTAGGCTAACACCGGGATTTTAACATAAGCTGCAATGATAAGTTTTAACTTTAAAGTCATGTCAGGAGTTCTGGCTATAATCAAGAAGGCTTTTTTTGAGATGAGTGAGTAAGGGCATCACGTTCATCTAAACCAGAAGAAACAAATGCTTGGAAATGACTAACCCTCTGGCTGTAAAGAGGGTAGGACAAGTTCCTACAAAATTATTAGACAACTGAGTATAAATGGTCAATATGTTGCCTAACTGTGCAGCCAGAAGCAATAAGTTACAAATTCAGTAATCAAGTCCTCCTAACTTTAGAAGAAGAATAAACAAGTATTTTGATCTGCATAAATGTGATAATTTTGTAACCATGGGCCGATCACACAGCCCTGAGGGACGCCGTCGGTCTGCTCAAACGCAGTCTGTCCTAGGAGAAATTCAATTACTACACACTGACCTAACAGGCCCTCCACAGTCGAGCATCAAGTGGTGAAGCAAAGTAAAACAAACTGGTCTCTTTTTTTCTTCGTCCTCTTCTCTCGTACCGTTTGTTAAGATAAATAATCCAACTGAAGAGTTTGTAGCCTAAACAACCGTCGCATAAATCTGCAGACATGCTGACGTTCCCATTCGCTTGTCTGATGAGTCACTTTGAAACATGCAGACATGTTTGTTTATTTGTCTGCTTGGTTGTTTGTATATGAGGCTGGTAACATCTAAATATGGACTGTAATAAAGAAGCGCCAAAGCTTTTTTTTTGGAGTACCTTGAGTTGAACGTAAGCCCAAATCCTTAATATTGGTTCTCCATGTATGATGTCAACAGAACCGGAGGTATTAGCTGTTTTCAGTCCTCATAAAGTCATTAAACGTGCAAGTAAATCTGTTCCATCAGATTAGATATGATTACTATAAACTTATTCTAGAAAACATTCAGCTGCCCTAGGTCTCTCAATCTGGTCTTAAATATGAGTTGTGTCGCCAACAACATATCCAATTAAATCTGAGGAGTGAATTTTAGGACAAATAAGTAAGAAAAAATACAAAGATAAAATAAGACTCACATCTTAAACTTCAGAAGAGAAACCAGTGAGCAATAACATTTATCCTACTTATGGATCGTTTTTTATCTGTCAGCCTTCGTAAGTTTAGTTTCAGTTTTCACTCTGAACCAGAACCCAGACATGCAGTATGACACTGGTCCTACCTCAGATTACAGACAAAACCTAACATCAGTAAGGATAAAAGCGATAAAAATGAGATGTGTGAGATGTAAAGTTTTGTTGTTCCTTTCAATCTTAGGCTCTGTTTGACTTCTAAATTATTCTGTGAATGAATGCGGTTTCAGATAAAACCCGACATACTCATGTTGTGTTACAAAACCTGTTGTTCAAGGTGCACACCTGTAAAGGTGGACCAGGCGCATTCCTGAGACACAGGAAGTGACATAACCAGGAACCATTTAGCCTCTGCTGGGGCTTCATCTCACCTTTGTGATGTTTGGTGCGTTTGTTGGCCTCGACGGTGAGCGTAAGGGCCAGAAGCAGCAGCAGCGTCACTGAGAACAAACCTCGCATCCTGCAGAGACCAAAATACAGAGAAGGAGAGTTAAAAGTAGGATTATCTGCAGTGTTTGGGTATTATTATTTTTTTTTCCAATACTATTGCAAGAATGCTATTGAAATAAAACAAAAGGAATTTTCAAAAGTGAAACTTTTATTTCCAGAATGAACTTTTTCAATAAATTATTTGAGATTTATTTATTTTTTTAACTTTTAGATTCTTTTATGCATGTATTGGTTGGTTTTGACACAAATTTACAAGGTGCTAGACTCTGAAAAAGCATATTTATACTGACTTTATGCAGTTGTAAAAGAGTTTAAAAAACAAGGAGCTGTCACTGGTAACAGGTTTTTAGCATGACTTTAACCTTTTAAGCAGAAAAGCACGCTAATGTCCTTTCAGACTGATTGAAAAGTGTCATCACGCCACTCTTGGAACGAAGCCCTCAGACTTTTGAACATGATCCGCAAAACACAATTTAAAAAATAATGCAATTTTCCAATTTTAAAATAAATAAATAAATAAAATCTGGGAAAATGTTAAGATGAAGTAGCTCGCGGTATAAAAAAATAAATAAAAGGTTCCACTTATGCAAACACATCGTAAATTAGTCAAAACATTTTTGGATATGTATGTTTTTTTTTCTTAAGCCTGATACTGATAGTGATGCAGGGGTGGGGGGGGATTACTGAGCTCCAGCTGCCGGATGCATCAACACAAACATGGACACGTGCATGATTGTACAGTCCCTGAGGGAGGGACCCCACTGTGACTCTGTGCTCATCGCTTCATAGACGGGCTTAATGGGGCTCCTGCACAAAGGGGTCAGGGGGCCCAAGTCACTTGGATTCACAAGATAGTGAAAGAAAGCTCGACAAAAAGACACAAAACACGTTTACAAACTCAGAAAATGGTTTATAAAGAGAGACAAAGCTGCCAAAGAGCAGAGTAAACTCGATAAACCATGGAAAACACCAACAAGGGGTAGAAAGAAACAAAGAGAGAATTAACTACAACTCTGAAAGGCGCCAAAGAGACCGAATTATCACAATCAGACCAGATGTAATTAAATAAACAAGCAAATGGTTTATAAAGAGAAATTCAGCCCACTTAACCTCATCAAGATGACTCAAATCTACACGAAGAGACAACCTATTACCAAAAGCTGACTCAGAAAGGCTCAAAAAGACCCCGAAACAAAGAAAAGAAGACATTTTCACAAGAGACGATGAACTCCTATAAACTGACTCAGAAAGGCCAAAAAGAGACAGGCAGGAGCAGAGGAGACAAAGCAAAACACCAGAACCTGCATCAAATTCAATATTAGAAAGGGTTTAATTTAAAATACGAAATAAAACATAACAAGACAATAGCGAGACAACAGAAAAGAGTTGGAAATACAATGACCCAACACGGTGATCTGGACAGTACAGCAAAGTGACCTTAAAGCTGAAGGCCTGAGGTCACCGAAGGATGCGGGAGGCAAGTAATTTATCACGTTAGAGGTCAGAGGGACAACTTTTAGTTTTAGAAAAGACACAAACGGGTGAACAACTAAGCTCCGAGGACAAAATTATCTCAAAATAGAGGATCAGACAGATTAAAAGTTAGTTTTGGGGTCATGTTGACCTTAATCAATCAGTTTTTCACCTTACATTCCTTTAAATTATTCACATGACTAGTTTTCTGCAAACTCTTTCAGAAACGCACGACTTAAGTTTTCATGGTGGCAAAGTTGATCAATTGGATGAAAGTAATATTTCCAAAAACATCCGGTTTTAATTAAATACCAGTGTGAAATATGTAGATGAGTGTGTTGATGTTTAACTTTAGGTGTTGCAAATTTGTTCAGGTTAATATTAAAACTGGAAATGGGTTAAATTGAAAACTAGGACGGTGATAATAGCTTTTATTTTTCTATTTTTCCATCGGCTTTACGGATACAGATTGAGATACAAAAATGATAAGAAACCGAAGATCTGAAACGCCAAAGATCTGATTCAAAGTTACAAAGGACAGATAAAAAAATCTGAAACGGACGAGTGACAACAGACCACTATGGAGATACCCCCTCCTCATTGTTTCCTACAGAACAACCTGATTTTTCAGCTTTAAATCCCCCCTGTTGTTGTTTTAATCTGTGGAAGGGTCTGTCCGTCCAGATGGTCCTTCCTCCTCCTCCTCCTCCAATCTGAGGGAGTTTAAACCCAATAATCTGAGCACGGTGGCGGCGGCTTCGGGATTATGGAAGTGGGCTAATGTATGCAGAGCATGTTGCCGCTGCCAGCAAACGTTCTGATCCGTGTCTCTGCGGGACGATGGACGCCTCAGACGTGAGCGGCGTCTTTGTGCTGGGAGATGACAGAATCCCCTTTCATCGAGAGCTTCTCTTTCACATGTCAGCTGGCCTTCCTCGCTCCTCCTGCAGTCTTTCATCTAGAAAGAACCGGCTCTCAGCAGGCCTCCAGTCGTCCCCCACCAATGAAGACGAGGAGGATGAGGAGGCTGGCAGGGGGGGGGTTAACAGCTGAAAGAGCTCTTTAGACTCCCCCTCAAAAGAATACTGATTCATTGGAGCAAAACAAAGCCTCCTCTAGCCTGGTTTCACTTCTCTAAAGCTCAACACAGATTCCATGCCACCTTCGAGGACCCCAAACCCCCCCATCGATCCCAGGTCCCTCGTGATCCCCCCCGCCACCCCTGTACTGTCTGAATGGAAAACGATTAACATACGAAAACATTCACATCTTCACACGAAGAAAAAGGAAACTCGATGCTGCCTTTGGTTCGAGGGCGGGAGCAACATTTAAAGAACTTCCCTTGGAAATCCCAGAGTTCATGTTCCGATTCTTGGACGGACAGACGGACGGAGACCAAGAGGCCCTCGGGGAACGCCACCAAGTTGACCCACAAGAGTCCCCCCCCCACATCCAAAGCCTCCGACCCTCTGGGAGATCAACAGGATGGTTGAGATCCTCACCAGAAAGACTTGCCGAAGAGGATTGTGCCTCATCCTGTGAGAAAAACAGAAACTTCCTGATCTACTCCTACTACTAACACCTTAGAGATCCACAAGAATCAGAGCTTTTAACTGTCTGCACCCATCATTAAGTCAGGAAACTCCCTGAAGCCAGCCAAGTCAGGACCATTAAAGGTAATGATTATTCCAGCTCCCTGTAGCTCAGAGAACGGACATTTTTAACGACATGATCTGGTTTCAGGAAAAGAAAAACTCGCTCCTCTAGCAATTTGGGATAATCTAAAACCTTTGAGATCACACGAAATCCTAAATCATCTGCTGCAGATCAGGAAGCGACGCTGTACCCAAAAAACTGTACCCAGGCAGGAGTTCACACGTTTTTACTCGAGTAAAAAAGCAGAAGGCAGCCGTCCAAGAATCCAGTTCATTAAAGAACCTTCTCAGCTATTGAGTAACTCAACAAATCGTTAGATCAGCTCTACTGATGTGCTGATTTTAAGGAGTACAGTTACAAAAGTATCAAAGAACAATTACTTTGAGCAGAGTGAGAACGCCTTTGAGATGATTTATGTTAGAAAAGGTAAAAGGCTCCCAGTAGAAGTATTTAGGACCTCTTTTTGAGTTACGTTTTATATTTAGGGAAGTAAAACAACTCCTGAAATTGTCTTTTTTTTAATTTATTTTTTTAAATGTACTGAAGTAAAGGTTACAGAGAACACGATTGATCCCGGTCTAAAGCCACTTTTTACAACAATTTACCCTCAACGGCTCCTCAGGGAGTCACAGTTTTCAGCATGCAGCTAATTTTCTGGGGAGAAAGTCGCCTGGAGAAGCTTTTTCCTATTAAAACGTCGCACAAGGAAGACAGCAACAAATTCCCATTTTGCATTCCTACTCTCTTCATCCTTTTAATCCTCTTTCACATCCGTTCAACACCAATATCTGTACATTTGTGTCCAATTTAGCTCAATTTCTGCTCTTTTTTTTGGGCCTTTTATTCACTTATTTTCACCTTTTTTTGTATTTACAGCAAACTTTGTCAAACTTGAGCCAAACACAGAGCAGCACAAAGCAGAGCAAAGACAGAACAATAGAATCTTTAAAGGACTAAAAGTGAAAAATACTGATCCACAGCTCATGAATTCCTTTAATTCCTTTTTTTTT
>JAVLVB010001045.1:1995805-2012970 GCA_032876305.1 Orestias chungarensis | reverse complement strand
TAAAGCGTTAGAGTTACCATGCTAACAGTAGCTTAAATCATTAGTTGGCATGCTAACAGTAGCTTAAAGCGTTAGAGTTACCATGCTAACATTAGCTTAAATAATTAGTTGGCATGCTAACAGTAGCTTAAACCGTTAGAGTTAGCATGCTAACAGTAGCTTAAAGTGTTAGAGTTACCATGCTAACAGTAGCTTAAATCATTAGTTGGCATGCTAACAGTAGCTTAAACCGTTAGAGTTAGCATGCTAACACTAGCTAAAAGCGTAGTCTAACTAGCAACTAAAGCAAATGGACTGAAGTTGATCCAGCGTCTTACTACAGGAGCTTTAAGTTAGTAACAACTGGCTTTGTTCTTAGACAGATTCTGGATTTCAGAACTAAGTAATGTTCATATTTAGCTCATACTACGTTATAGATGACCTTAAATGGTCCAAGACTCTAAGTTAGCATAACGGGACTAAATAACGGGCTCAGCTATGCTGCTATGTTAAGTCATGTTTGCTGTTTACTAGATGTGGGAGAAGCAGGTTTATTCTCCTACATTTGGAAACAACTATTCACAAGCTTTTCACACTTTCCCGCATTTTCGGGAAAATGGTGTCATCCAGGAAATGTTAATTGGGATAAATCGTCTTTGCTGCCTGGATATTGAGGAGAATGTGACATGGCAACAAATTCAATACAAGACTGACTGCTAGCGTAGAAACGTCCAGCCGACAGAATCTGGAAACATACACAAAGACAACAACTTGAACATCTGTGTTATGAAACTTAACTAGCATTAACAGGGTACTTTTGAATCAATTACTAAAGAAAAATTACAGGGAAGTCCCAGAAAGGAAACAAAAAAGAAATCTTCAAGATAAAGAATGAAAAACAACATAGACTGGAATATTCCTATGCCAACCAAGGCTAATAGCATTAGCACAGTTAACAGGATTTCTGTTTTCCTTCTCCGGTATGAACTGTGAAAACACGTTTTCCAAGTCAGGCCAGTGCAAAATACTCTGCTGATATGATTCCTGCGTTCCCACCTGTGGTTTGCGGACTCTGATGATCCACGTGGGAGGGATGATGACGGCGGCCTGAGCGCCCAGAGAGCAGCACTCCTCTATCTGCTGCAGCATGAAGCACGACACCTTGTTGTGGTACTGGAACAGAGACAGAGAGAGGGAAGTTAGCCGGAGCCGCTGCTTCACTGGGTCTATTACGAACAACCTGAACTCACTGCCTGTTTGCACCACGAGCAGCTGATGGCTACGATCTCTTTGCTGTGAAACGAAAACTTCTGCTGGAAGCCCTGTCGGTGACATGTTGGAGACACAGTCAGAGGGAGGTATGCTCGTTTGAGCGGTCAGTAAGTCTATAAAACACTAAATCAATTTATTCCACTTGTTTGCTTTCATCAATGTGAATGTAAGAATACAAAGAAGTGAAACACAATGTTGAGATGAAGTTGGTAACCACTACAATTTCAGTGTCTTAAGGCATTAGTGCCATTGACAGCTATTTAATATGGTCATAACCACAGAGGCTACCAGTTGTTGTGAGGGCCAAATTCCTTTCTACGTAAATGAGCGTCTGACCGACTAACACTGATTCACCTTAAATTGAACACATAGCGCCGGTGTAAATGATTTTATGTTACCATGTTCCAGTTCAGCTAATATCAGTCACGATATCCGACTGGGTGTTGGTAACTAAAAAAACAGTTCACAGTTTAAAATGCTGATATTAGCAATTTCAATAGAGTTAGCATGCTAAGCATTCGGGGTAACCATGGCCATTAAAACAAGTTGCTGTGGTTTTGGGACTGGGGTGCAGCGTGCAGCATTTTACTCAACAGCTTCAAACAAGCTTTTATTGTATTATAAAACAAAAAGTCTAGTAGTCAAAAAAAAAGAAAAAAAATGTCGTGCACAACCTGTGGTGCAACTGGTAGCCAAATATATACGTTTGTATGGTTGTGTGGTTGATTTGACAAGTTAAAGAGAGGTTTTAGGTTGTAAAGTTAAAAATCATGGCTTTAAGATATTAAGAATGATGGAGATTGGTTAAAATTAAACAGAAAGGCTGAAAAATTATTAAGATTACAACTGAGAGTGTGCGAAGAATCACCAAGAAAAACCCTAATTTTATCTGTTAAAAATTACTATAGAATAATAATCCAACTTCTTATGGACTGTAGATTTTTTAATTTTTGCCTTTTTTTCTACAGTTTTGATTGACTTAGTGTTCTTCCAAAGCTGTGATATTAGCAGTGAATCTATAGATTGGCAATTCTACTTCAATGTTTATATACTTACTAACAAAAAACTCACTGGATCCGAGGTTCTGCGGTAGAACCAGGATAAAATAAAACAACCCACCGGGACGGAGACTAACCTTCCCACACTGCCGACACTTCCCAGTCTGCCGTCTCCTGTGGACCCAGTGATGCCGAACGACGTTGGCCTGGAGAACCAAAAACATGTTCAGAGCGTCATTCATCCACGACATTACTCAAGCTGCAAGCACTTTCAGACCGCGACACCGTGTATGCGTGACCGACACTGACCTCTCGAACGGCTCGAGACGCCGGCTCCCTGAATGACGGTTTGCACCTGAAGTTGATCTGAGCGGAGGACAGAAACCGTGATCTGAGGTGGGGAAACTCCTGAGGGAGGATGCTGACCTGGAGCTCATTTACCTTCTCCAGCTGCTCCATGCACATGATGTGCACCGATATCTTACATCCGGCACATTTCATCCTAGGCACAGACTTTTGCTGGGGAAAACATATCGGGTTAACAGCAAGTGAGGATCATTTCATCATCGGATATTTTTATAACCGAGATCGACGACACATGGCGAACTCACCAGAGACTTGGCGACGCAGAACTGCTCTCCAACGTAACAGAAGTCTCCAGAAACACTCGCCTCGAACCAGATGTGTTCTCCATACTGGGCGTTCTCCTGCAACCCATAATTCACAATAAATTAACCCCTTTGACCTACTGGTGGGTAATAATATCCATTCATCAGTGCATTGCCACTACATTTGTTCCAATTCCTTATAAGTTTGGAGAAGCCTGTTGCTCGAGCGTACCACTTCCTACAGTTCTCACAGTCTCTGCAAACACCACAAACAAGGAGACTGGATAGTAGAAACATTTCTTAACTTTTATATTCCATATTAAGCACAAGAATTATTACTATTATTCACTAATGCACAGGAAATACATTCAATTATTAAAAGAAACCCCAGTTAATTACTTTCATACCACTTTTTAATGCAATGTTGAATTGAATCAACATCAAACTGATTTGTGACAACAATCCCAATTGAATTCAGTTGTTAGGATCTTATCCAAACTCAGGTCAACTGTGAATAAAACCTGAGCGAAACTCAGATCTGATATTGATTAAATACAGATGATTGTTTAAAAAAAAAAAAAAAAGAGTCTTCATCATCAGTGTCAAGAGGTTAAACGAGCTGATTTACTGAGGAAATGTCCCCAAAAAAGACACAGAAGCACAGAAAGGTTTTTTACGGCCTACGTTTTTCTCCCACTCAATATTTTTGCAAGTATTAATTGACACAAACATGAACTAATTTGTGTTTGAGCTTCAAATTAAGCAGAATGGTGTAAAGCCTGCAGATTATTCTCTGAAAGGAGCCAAATCCAGAAATGTTCTTAGTGATTCGGCCTCTCCCATCTGTACTATTGCAGAAAATATGTTTTATTTAATTACACTTTATAATTTTTTACATTATAATTTATTTTTTACACCTATATTTGGTGAGATTGCAGAACAGGGGAGGAGAAGCTAAGTTTCAGACTAGATGCCGTCTTTGCATACTGCTCTTCCTGCCCCGCTCACAGAAGTTTGCATTCCCACCCCTATGAAGAGTTTGAACACATTTCCATTTTTTTATTACTTGCATTCATGCCTAACATAAACATACAACTCATGCAAACCTTATTATTCTATAAATGAGAAATACACTTTAGTGTCTGATCACTTCTCTCTGTAGAAATACATGCTCACTTCAGTTTTTATGCTCTTCTAATCTGGAAAAAACTCCTAGAAGACTGAAAATCAGCTGAAACATTGAGTTAATTTGAACCAAGGCTGAAAAAACCCCACTTGTTCAAAGTGGCTTTGACTAAACAAGTGACTAATAAAACTGAGTGCGGATTCTTGTTGATGATTTAGTAACTGAATTAACTGTTTCTGTAAAATGCAAATTGTTCTTATTGATTTTAATGATAAAACTTGACGTCTCTGCATCCTGTTTTCATCATGTAAAGCACTTTGACCAACCTGATAAAATGTTTTATACAAATAAACATGACTTGGCTACAGCGATTACTAACTTAATCTGGTTCAAAGACGAGTGGATACGTTTTTTTTTTTATATCGCATAATCTTCATTTAAAGGGATCTAAAACTTTAATGAAGCGATACCGTTTGCTTTTGAAAATTTCACTAAATAAGTATTGCCCAAAAGCTGTTAAACAGATAATTAATTTGAAAATACAGCAGCAGCATAATCAACTATTTGGGTGCTGCAACTCTCTGATGCTCTGAGATAAAACTATGTTTTCTTCCATAATTTTTACAAAGCAGATGTCAATTTAAAAAGCATTGTGTGAAAAACTATTTTTTATTTCCATACATAAACAAAAGGGTAAACTTAGATTATCACACGTGTAAAGACCTGAAACAAGAGCCACGCGCCACAGGAAGAGTCTGGCAGAGGAAGACCGCAAACAATCGCTAAGACACTGAGAAATGAGCGAGTCAGGAAGTGACGGGGTGAAGAAAAAAATAATCAGCTGCAAGATTAGAGATCAAGAATAACTCTTCAGCACAGACGGCATCGTAAAGAAAGCAATAATTATCCAGAGGACGGGCTAGTTAGGATGCACTAGACTGAAATGTTGATCCTGGGCATTTTTTTAAAATATATTTTTGTTTCTGCATGCAAAGTAAAATACTAATTAAAAATAATGAATGTCCAAAATAACCCTTGGACCTCCAACCTGTAGTAGGCTTGCAATAATTATATTTAAAAAATCTGTTTAAAAGGATTTTTTTTTAAATATATTTGAACGAATGTAAATCATCTACGTTTATCTGTGAATTAAATTGACTTACGCTCCAGTCGATGGAGCTGCTGGGCTGCAGAGAGTCTGTCTGGCCGGACGCGTTGGGTTGAGTTGCAGCGTTCTGCAGACCTGACTTCGGGATGGCTTTCCTGAAAACGGGACAAGAGAAGAAAAACCTCTGAGCAAGTTTACTTCATTCTTCTATTAATGCAATTTAAGCGAACAAAAAAAGGTTTTGGCATCTTTATATTTGTGTTTCTTTCTGATTTATAAAAATGTTCTGATTTCATCAGATATGTTTGTGGTTGTTGTTGTCAGCATAACAGCTGTGTGCACACGTACTTGACACATGTTTTACATCCGTCCCCAAATTTTACAATGCAATGAAAGAAAACCCTTACAGATTTCCCAAATACACCTGTGACTGTTTTGGGTTTTAAACCAGGTAATATGCAACCTAGACTATTGAAATAACTGTAAAGTAGTCCTTTAACTTATAACTGCTTTAAAGTTTATGTTCAGAAGTTTACAACAACGCTGCTCTCTGCAACTGGATTAATGAAATAAAAAGTTGTTTGGAGTCCAACAACATTCATGGGTTCCATAACTTAGTTATTCAAACTCTAAACATCTCAGAAAGTTGACCGAGCTTTATTCAGTAGGGTAAAGTTTGACAAAATAACATAAAATGTAACTTTTCTTAACATCAGATTTGCTCACCTAAGAGTGCAATAATGTAAAATACTCTAGATTATGTGACCTTATGAAACTTTTTCACCTAAACTAATCTCATAGTCACAGTTTTATCCCCACCTTTACAGCTCACACATAAAAACATACAATGTTTTTTTTTCTAATGTCAAATAGGCCCAGATTTCAGACAGCACAAACCAAACTCTTAAACACTCCCATTATATTCCAGCTTTCTTGTTTTTTTGTCGAAACTGGAAATGCAGCTTCTCTTTAAACAGTCTTATCAACTTAAGTAAATACACTTAAAACAGAAAAGACTGACATGTGTGATCAGTAATGATTAAGATTCACTAGATGCCACTTTTAGTTTTCCAACTGTTTATTTGAGGGCTAATTGTCAGGAGATTTGAATGTATGTTTTTATTCGGAAGATATGGCCAACATTCAAAACCTCAATAGTTTCTTTTAATGCTTTTTCCATCTTTTGAGAAAATTGAGACTTTTCTTAAATAGATAAAAATTCCTTTGTGTCATTAGAAACCCCAAATAGCCTGTACTGTTATATTAACAAAAAAGTTAATAAAACATTTAATCAGGTTAGTTAGGAGTTAAATATTTGTTTGCATCATGGTTATCGGCGCTATCCAGTTATCTTACACGGGAGGAGCTAAGCTTCTTGATCAATGGTAACTACTGCGATTAAAGTTTTTGGGCTAATTTTTATTTTCATCACGGCTCTAAGCTAGTTAATATATAACAAGTTAATATATAACAAGTTAATACATAACAACTTGACTGACGTACAGTTTATGAATTCAAATATATCATGATCGCATTCACATGTTTGTCACCTTGAATGTTTATTTTGTTCATGTTTATTTGCTTTATTATTGTTGTTTTTGCTTGTTTTGTACCTTTAGGCCTTATATATATGTATTTATGTCAGATTTCACAAACACTGAAACTGAGGTCCAGACAGCGGCTGGGCTACATACAGCAGGAAGGCACTCAGACTTTCCAGGTGGGAGTTGTAGGTGTGGGGCCCCAGCGGGCTGAGGGCCCAGGGGCTCCTGTAGAAGCCCGGGTGGTTGAGGTAGTAGACGGAGCTCTTGCGGCTGGGCAGCGGGTGGCCCCTGCCGGGCCAGGGGCTCCCAGCCTTGGAAATGGTGGAGATCTTCCTCCTCTTCCTCTGGCTGGAGCGTCGGTAGCATGTGAACGGAGACATGTCGCCGGCGAACACCTGGGAGGAGTTCCTGCGAAGGCAGCGAGGGGCCCGGATCAAGGGCCGCGACTGAGACAGTACGTCAGGGGACTTCCTCAGCACCTGGAGGGCGGAGGTGGAAAGGGACGGGGTCGGGGCTTCGTCGCCATCTTCCACCTCGGGCAGCTGCTCCGCCTCTGGCAGCAGACTGCCCTCCTCTGATTGGCTGTCGCTGGAGTAATCGCTACTGTCATCACCGCCGTCCGATTGGAGACTGCTGGATTGGGAGAACGTCCCTCTGTTGTTGACTCCGCCCCTTACCTCCACCTGCTGCTCCCCAGCTGGAAGCCCCGCCCCCAGACTGCCCCCCTCCCCGTCCTCGTCCTCCTCAGCCATCTGGATGAGGCTGGCGAGCAGCATGGAGGGACCCAAAAGGTGAGCGTCGATGGTCCGTAGTTTCCCCACCTTCTTGCGGCAAACGGCGAACCTCGGGTTCAGGCTGGGTGTGGTGGTGCTGGACCGCCGGCGGGCGTGTCCCTTTCTGCCTTTTTGGGGAATCTTGGACAACCGTCCCCCGCCTGCGCTCAGCAACACCGGGGGCTGCACGGTGGAGCGGCGGCGCTGCGTCAAGGCCGAAGACGGGAGCCCCACGCTGGACCTGCGGCGGGCTTTACTGGTGGGGACGGCGACGCTGGGCCTCCGCTGGCGGCAACCGCCGTCCTCGGCGTCCACCTGCTGGGCCGCTTCCTTTCTCCTGAAGTGACGGCGAAAAAACGTGTCCATGTTGGACGAAGAGAAAGGCTTCGGCGGCTGTTGGTGCAGAAAGTTAGGGTGGCGTTACCAGAGCTGGTCTCAGATAAGTCAAAACCCGGCGGTGTTTACAAGAACCATGGAGAGCTTTCAGACTGGAGAACCAGATTCCTCTGAGAAGAACTCCAGTACATGAATGCATCTCTGCATGGTCTTGTATTTAATACCAGCGCTAACGCCAGACCTACAGGACCACTGGACCGTCTAGGTCAGCGCTATTCAGCTCATTTTGGTCGTGGTTACACAGCAGAGACAACTGATCTGATCAGGAGGTGCTATGGCAGACCCAGAAATCTCTGGTAGGACTAAATATCTAAGCTGGCAGGGCAACAGATTGTGATCCTCCAGGTTTTCCTCCTGGTGTTGGTATTGGATAAGTCGCGGAGTCTGTAGCACCGTCGCCTTGCAACAAGACAATCCTGGGGTAAGAATCCCAGCCTGAGGTCTTTCTGTACAGATTTTGCATGTTCTACAGTACATGTGTGGATTCTCAATAGGTACCCGTAGTAGGGCGACATGAAAGACAACTTAAAATAAGCTTCTTACATAGAGAAGAGAGATTTCTATCACTAAACTGCACAACATCTAACATTAGTCTAACTTTTTAATTTATCAATACTCTGATGGACCAAACAGTAGGAAAAAGTTAAAACAAACACTTCAGACAGTTTTTAAACATTTTTAATCATCATTTTTCGTGACTAAAGTTCCTTTCCTGACGAGACGTTTTCATGAGAAACGATACAATAAATGTCCTCCTCCACCTGCGTTTCATCCTATAGTCCCAGAACCTCAAAACCACAACAACAGTGGCTTAGAGTGCCGAATACATTCATGGTCACTGGTGCTTACGTCTAATATTTATTGCAGTCCAAGGAGACCTTTATCAATACCTTGTGCATTGTATTAATGTTTTACTCCAATATCCATGGGTAAATCATCATGATGCACATGATGCAGCTCATACTCACATCATAGCAGACTGGAGGACAGGCCAGCTTCTTTCTTCTCTTTTCTGACTCTTCCTTTACTTCTGTTAAGGAAGTTAGTGAAATCACAATGAACTTCATTTGATTGGAGAGTCTTGAATTTGTCGGACTCCCTCTCCTCCCTAAGCAGGTCTACCTCCTCCTGGTGGTGAGAGGAGCCGCCTCCGTCTGCTTGGACTGAATAAAGATCTCCTCGAGTTACAGAACCATATGATCTCCTTTCACCCGCAGGGAACATGAATTATAAATCGCTCACAGGAAGAGTGGCGGCGCTCCCATGGGGGGAATC
Source organism: Orestias chungarensis (assembly GCA_032876305.1). NCBI lineage: Eukaryota > Metazoa > Chordata > Actinopteri > Cyprinodontiformes > Cyprinodontidae > Orestias > Orestias chungarensis. Next base: position 2,003,891 of record JAVLVB010001045.1, on the reverse strand, counting down.
CGCACGACGACAGGAAGCCGTCATCGCAGCAAACAACAACTGTAATCAAAGCCGCGACAACCTGCAGCTTTCAAGGCCTCCAAACAACATGCGCATCAGGACTTGGACGGATAATTGATCCGAAGTCAGAGGCTCAAACATCACTTTCATTGTGAAATGATCCAAACACAAGCAAATCTCTGCTCCCTCAGCCATTGACAAGGCACCAATTCACAACACATCATCTTAAAGCAACACTAAAAAAAATTCAGTTTCTGTCAATTTTGGTGTCCATTGGACAAAAGCAGTAGGATTCTAGCCTGAAGGAAGACTGCATTTCCTATGAGCACCAGCGCATAGCGTGGTAAATTCCTGATCTCCCGGTTGCCTGCAGTTGAATTGAAGTACATTTTTGTTTTCAGTGTCTGTGTGAAGCAGTCAGCACATTTGTAGTTGTTTTGTGTAGCAGGGTTCCTGCCACCCTCCTCAAAGTTGCTTAGTGCCGGTTAAAGCGATACGGAAATTTTATTAAGGTTGAAAAGTTACTTAGTGTTGCTTGAAAGTACTTCACAAGAAAAACATATTTAATTCCACCCATACATACATTCCAACTCATCCTGTTTATTAAAGAGCTCATCACGTTTCCCTTAATTTTCCAATGGTTTTTAATGGAAGGAAACCCTTTAACTTGTAGCATTCCAGAAAAAGGTCTCAAGGTTGTCAAGAATAATCCAAAACATCATGAAAGAAATGTAGATTTGCCGCAAGTAGATCCAGAATAGTCCTGCAAATGGTGACAGACCAAAAATGAAACCGCTAGGAGAAAAACAAACTATATACAGAGATGGAAAAGGTCCACAAAAAGCAACAAAACGCCCAAAGAATCCAAAAGAACCAACCGAGGAAAAAGCCAAATGAGCTCCAGAAAAACGCAAACAGATGCATCATCAAAAAAAAAATGCGATAAAACAAGCAGAATGAAGGGAAACCAAAGAGAGTTTTACAGCAAGAATCAGGTCAACAACCAATAAATACCCATAAATTAAATGATCAGAGTTAAATAAATCTAACCAGAAAATGCCAAAAATATCAATACAAACCAACATGGACCCTGACTCTAAAGTTCACAGAGAGACTCAGAACTCTTCACTGAGATCCCAGATCAGCTGTCGCTGTCAGGGGCCCCTCAGTCAGGGGCCCGACATCTTAATCTATCCTCCTCTCTAGAGCCGGCAGCTCTTCACTCTCAACCTCTCCTAGGGTTAATTCAGGAGACGTGTCGTGACTTCCTGCCCAGTCAGTCTTGCTCCATATTCAGAGAGGGTCGCCAGTGTTAGCAGTGTCACCAGTGCGGCTGCAGCAGTGGCTGTGATCCCTGATCCCGCCTGCGTATTTCCTCGGCTGTCGGCTCCAACTGAACAGCAGGGAGGTAGGTCTGCCATCAGAGCGATAATCGGTGGCTTGAGAGTAAACACCTATTTATAGACCCTCATCAGTCTGCAGCCTTACCTGCCACCCTCCTCAGAAATCACATGTCCAACCTGTTACTTCATTCACTTGTCATCGGGTAATCTAAACCTTTTAACTGGGATCTTGTCATCTGTCTCACCTGTTAAAACCACTACCTGTGGTATGTGGCAACTGTCAAACCCGTCACCTGCCATTTATCACCAGTCCCCACTTATTACCTTCCCTAATTGGTTTCTAGTCTCCTGTCTCAGCCGTTCCAGCCATTCATACAGTGTGTCTGAATACAGGGGCTGCATCCTTCGAAGATTGCATTTCTAGGCCGATTACGTCATTACTCTCTACAAGGACTGTCCGAATGCAAAGACTCCTTCAAATGCGTCCCTCCTTCTCCCCTGATTGGAATGACGGGTGTAGTGGATTCTTCCTGGTCCACTGCATCCCATGATAGATTCCAGGTGAACGTGTCTCACATGTGGCCTGGTACTATCCATCTAGCCATTGTCTATACTTGCTCGTCTTTGACAGCAACCAACGGCGGTCATAAGTTGAGAAATGAGGCGTAACTTGAACACACTGTCATACTTAGAGGGCGACTCAGAAAACTGATTACCTAACAGTCATGTTGTGGGACGCCGGAGTACCCCGAGAGAACCCAGAGAACATGCAAACTCCATGCACTAAGACCCCAGGTTAGGATTTGAGCCCAGTACCTCCTCGCTTTAATCTAAAATCGTGTTTTTTCAAGTAATAAATTTTTTTTTTGTTTGTTTGATTTTATTCGTCCTCTATTGAACCAGTTCGGATTCTTCGAGTTCGCTGAAAAACTAATTTTATTGCTGCCTTCACACCAAATGCTTCTTATGCTTAAAGTTGGACGCGTGTACATTGTGTGCGCTTTTTGGGGTCAGACGCTTCAAACACAAGTCAAGCGTCCCCACTTCCCGTTTTCTCCAGTGGGACTTCGTACTTTTCGTACAATGGCGGACAAAACTGAGAGGGCGGCTCGTCTTTCTTTAATAGACCAAGAGCGCCTGGTTGTCGGCTGCCTCGGCTCCATATCTGTAACTAGGGGAAAAATCCAGCAGCGTTCAGAGTTTGGTGATTTTCTCCTCCAGGAGCTTAACGCTGACGAGGGTCGATTTCAGCTCTAGTTTCGCTGGAATTACTGTGCGTTCCCACTGAAAGCGCCGTGAGCGTTGCGAGCGTCTGGCTGCCATTCATTTTTAATGTAAACGTGCGGTGAGGAGTGGCCAGCGATCCGAGCGACACGTTTTGAGCGTCGGGAGCGACGCGATCCAAGTTGAGAACGTTATAACTTTATGCAAATGAGCAGCGGCGCAATTTTTCAAATAGAGAAAAGAGCGGAAAGGGACAATGGAGGAAAAATTAATAATTGCAGTGTCTGGTTTCCCAGAATTGTACAACCCCACCTTATTTATATACAGAGATTGCAAAAAGATAAATGATGCTTGGAGGAAGGTTTCGGACTTTGTTGGCGTATCTGGTGAGTTGCAGGTTCCTATGGTGACATGTAAATAAATGAAAACTATATTTAGCAGTAGGTAACACGATGAATAGATTGGTTTATATGCTGCTGGAGGCCCGCCCCTTTGGTCGCGGCGCTTTGATCGCGGCGCTTTGGACGCTTCGCGTTTTTCCTGACAGGCGTCGGCGAGCGATCAGAGCGACCACAGACCCTTTTTATGCTTTCAGTGGGAACGCACCAGTAGAGAAAACAGCCACAATAAATCTATCCTCCATTATCACTTCAGAATCTTCCGCCCCGTTGGAAAGTTTCTCCCTAGGTCACATTGCGTCCAGCGGCCAAAATTCAGTCTTCCCAATTCGAGCGTTTGCAGTGTTTTGGGCGTCGGACGTTCATATCGCTCCAAAGGGTCTTGTCTCAACGCGCGTGATGAACCGTGAGACTTTTCAACCCTACATAGACTTTGCATGTAAACTGGACACTCCAGACGCTTTTGGTGTGAATGCGGAATTGGGGTAACGCCACAATCTGGAACCAAACCAACCCGATAGGCCTGTCGGAGGAGCCGTTGCAAAGCGAAACATAATGTTAAGGGTGAGCCACAGGACGGAGTTCAGAGTTACACATAAACCAGGGGTTTATCCTTTTTGGGACGGTAAGTCCTATTTAGCTTAAAACTATCTAACAAAAGTTTGACTTTTTGTTTCATACCAAGAGTCCAAATTCTGCCCAAACACAGCGCAAGTCAGTTTCGGTTAGCGTTCCTGTTGTGGTCCAAACACTTTATGTGGATCCTAGCCTTTCTACCACATTAGCTTGTTTGCGAAGACGGTAGAAGTATTCTTTAAGTATGTTAATGCCATGTTAATAAAGCTGAACTGGCATGAAGATCCATTAAAGAGCAAATTGAATAAAGTAGCAGAAACCAAACAATAAAAAGAATCAAATATTATGCTTGCTAATATACTGATACTTAAAAAATACAAGACTTGAATGTACATCCTCACTTTAAAACACCTTTAAACTTTTGTATTTCAACACTAGAAGGAGATATACATTTAAAAACTATTGAATCTTATCAGTTTTTATTTGGTATATGGAGTTAAAACAGAAATATGGTAATGAACAGAGAAAGGGGGTGGGCCTTGTGAGCAAACTAAAAATCAGTTGAGATTTTCCTTATTCTAAAACCGATCAGCAGCTGTTCTCCACACCAGTAAAATAAATCCTGTCTCTCTTTCTCTTCCTTTTTAGTATCGCCACATGTTTTGAGTTTTGTCTAAATTGTTCCATCTCGCTAAAAAAACGTCTTCCGTGTACGAAGTAACATCCTTCCCAGGATTAATAAAGTATTTTTAGATTTAATAAAATATAATCTGCGTCACACGCGGAAGATTCTGTCTGCAGAACGAAGCAGAGCGTGTTTTCATGCATTTGCATGTTGTACAGCGTGCCTCTTGTTTTTCTGCCTCCGTATTAGAAAGCCGTTAAGCTCAGCTTTCCACGGCACCTTTTCCGAGTAGCTGGGATTATTATATTTATCAAACAGCAAACGCTGCGCCGGCTGCGCTTTATTTATAAAACCATCGTTGCCACGGCAGCTGATGAAGCTGCTGATGTCCAACGACGAAGACTGGACCCACTTTTTTAAATCTACGTTTTATTTTAATATTTTAGATAATCTTGGCTTTATTGGTTTATAAACTATATTCAAGTTTTACATTCCTTACCGTTTAGTTTAATGCATGTATTAATTTCTATATTAGAATGAGACAATAAAATCAAAATCAGCTTAATTTACTACATTTGTAACCAGAAATAAAGCTTTTAACTAGTTTTCTCTCAATGAAGACATTTTTAAACAGGTTTAAACATTAAAATTTAAATTCTAAATAATTTTTAAGCATCCACTTTGACTTCGAAGAGACGACAATTAAAAGTCAGGGAGGTTTCTAGTTTCAACCCAATATTTTTTGTCTTAATTTTATGGTTTAACAAAAAAAACAAAACAAACAACGTTAAAGGAGCAACAACAGTTGTAAGGGTTTGATCCAATCCAAGATGTTTACTGGCTGCAAACAGGAGCATCGGAGGATCAGAAGTGGAAATCTGAGACTAATCTGAGTGAAATCTGTCTCATTAAGGTCGAGATTGATCAGTCAGGCGGCAGAAACACTGGTTTAGACGGTCCAGTGGTATAAAACATCGACACCACAGCTAACTACACCCCAGAATGCATGAAAAGCAGCGGATCTTCGCAGCTGAATACAACCTGACGGGAGGCGGAGAGACGCTCGGTCGTGCACAGATGAAGAGGAGAGACACACTGAGAGGCAGCGCCGTGAGCGCACAGCGAGCGACTAGTTTAAATAACTCTGTGGGCTGAAAACTGCTCTGAGAGCAGCTTCACCTCAGCTTCCCTGATCCCAGACCAGCTCCCTGCTTCATCTGTAAATAACCTAAAATGATCCCATTTTAGCTTGATGGCTCGAGGACGCCTGGGCAGATCCAGGATCAGCTCCTTTGGAGCTTTAGGTTTGGACCCAGATCTGTAAGCTGGGCTGAGAAACTCGCCTCTGCTGAGCTAAGCATCTGATCTAGAACCAGTTTACTTTACTTCCAACCTGTGGCTCCAGAACCACTTGTGACAGTTTGGCCCTCAACTTTTCTTTTTTTTTTTTTTTTTTACTAAACAAAAAAGCAAAGGTTTTTTCAAAGTTTGGATGCAATATTAAAGAGTCGTTTCTGATTTTTTTCTGTAAGCTCTGCAGCAAAATCCGCATAAAATATCTGCCAACAGGCTTTTAAAGTAACTACCATCGAACTAAAGTATATTTCATCATTTTCCATGTTTCAGCTGATTCTAGAAAATGATTTTGTTGTTTGATTTGACAGCAGCGGAGGGAGAAGTGGCTCGTTGACGACGGAGGTCTCAGGCTGCTCATTTAGCACAAGCTCGCCTTCTCAGCTTCAGCTGATCTCAGAGCTGCAAACGAGTCCGTTCATCCGTCAACTGTTGAACAGATCAAGGACCGGCGCACCTGAGGCGTCAGATCCGTGCTCACAATAGAAACAGGAACAGGAACAGCTCACATGCAGATTCTGGTTCTCCAAACTGGTTTAGCTGACCTCAGTGGCTGACTCAGGATCAGCCACTGATCTAAAGCTACAGACGCTCTCTTCACAAGCTACGATGTCTCTCCGAGAGACACTGGGGATGATTGAGGAGCTGATCCAGGACCAGATGATCTGCAGCTGCTTTAATAAAATCGCTCCTCAGCAGAGATGAATGGAGCCGCCGGCCGCTCCAACAACTCCTCATTAACACTTCAAGGTCTCCGCTCCTGCTGCATTATGGATCCAATTATGGGGAGCAACAAAAAAAAAAGACAGGAAGCGAAGCTGCATGGTAATCTGTTCAAACGTGTCTGACTCATAAGGTTAATTACAGACTCATAGTCTGACCCTGACGAGCTTCTCTGATGGTTTTAAGGCAGAAAAATCACAAGTGTGTGAAATCTTAAACCAGAGGTCAGCAGCCTGTGGCTCTTTAGACCTTACGCAACGGTTCTCGTACATTTAGCAAAGAATAACTTAATATTTTGAAACATGGCTATTGTGACTTTCCGTTCAAAACAAGACGTCAGTGCTACATTATTTGCCGCGGATTATGATATCTGGGACCAGAAGACTGTTTTTCTAGAGGACAGAGGTTTCATAAATCTCCCAGTGGGTGGCAGATGTCATAAATAATTACTTTTAATGATGTAAAACAGAGTTTCTGTGTAGATAAGTGGCCAAAAATGCATAAACTATTGTTTTATTTCAGCCTCATAATCAGTTTCTAGCTTAAATGAATGAAGCCATGCGTCGATAGATGTGCAGGAAGTTATGTCAGACTCACGTCCATCTAATGTTTGTTCGAAGCAACTACTTAAATGTGCTTGTTTGGTTTCAGATTTGTGTCTTACAGCAAGGAAACAAAACAGGTTTATATGATCTTACTTCCTCCAGAAGGAATAATTACACAGGTTCTGTTAGCAGCCCTGAGATCTTTAACGTCCTGAACTGATAATACAAACCTACAGTTTTTGGTTTTTAAACAGAACCACCCACTAGTGAGGTCTTCTTCCTCTGCATCCAGCAGAGTTGAATTTGAGACGCTCTCCTCGCTGCTAGCTTTGAATTAAGAGGACAGATTTGAAATGTGGAAGAGGCTTAAAAGATCAGCATCTCCCATTGGATCGCCTCCTCCTGCTGCCCGAACAGATTACTGTTGACTGCTAACGGGAGAGCGCGACTCCCAGATACTTTGGGTTCTTCCTGTGTGACGCTTCACTGGGAAATGTGGGGATTTATGTCATGTAAAACGCTTGTTTTGTTCAATGAAATGTTTCCTTATTTCTTACGATGAAAACATAGCATTAGAGAAACAAGGAAGGGAAATCAAGTGTAAGTGAAAAGAAGCACTTACAACCATAAACGACGATAAATAACGATGGGTTTAAAGGTTAGTAAAAATAAATTCAAAGTGAATTCATTTGTGTTTGGAGTTCAGTTTAAAGCTGCCAAAAGTACGGCGGCAACTAACGATTATTTTAGTAATCCATTGATCTGTCAATTATTTTTTTACGATAAATCGATTAATCGCTTTTTATTATTATTTTATTTAGCATTTACTTTCCCAAATTTTCATTAAGACAAAGGAAAACATAATATAAGTGTGCCGTCCACTGCAATTCACTTTGTTTATAGGAACAAATGAGCTCAACAGTGTAAAATATTTGTTCATTTCTAGGCAAAAAATACAAAAATTAAGTAAAATCCCATACAAGTGATTGAGTGTACAGCATATAAATGTATGCTCTACGTTTAATTTTATATTTAATTAGATCTTTATTGTGAATGTTCTGACTTAGTTGGACATTCTTGTTCCTAATAATCTGAACTTTTGTCTCTACCAGCATGTTTAGAACAGAGTTAGTAAGTGGTAGACATTGCTGGGGGTGAGCGTCTTGTTCCACATGTGTTCCTTTATTGTTGCTCCTGCAACTCTAAATGAATATGAACTGAATTCATTAACAGTATTTAGCGCCTTTATTTTCTTATTAGCTTATTTTACCGCGCTGGTTCTTCCTCTCCTGCTTCAAC
>JAVLVB010001045.1:1961588-1984671 GCA_032876305.1 Orestias chungarensis | reverse complement strand
TTAATGAATTCAGTTCATATTCATTTAGAGTTGCAGGAGCAACAATAAAGGAACACATGTGGAACAAGACGCTCACCCCCAGCAATGTCTACCACTTACTAACTCTGTTCTAAACATGCTGGTAGAGACACAAGTTCAGATTATTAGGAACAAGAATGTCCAACTAAGTCAGAACATTCACAATAAACATCTAATTAAACAGGAATTTAAATGTAGAGAATATAAAGACTGAGATTATTGTTAATATTCTGTAATCTCAATGAATTGAATGGAATTTAACCTCGTTTTTGTATTTTTTGCCTAAAAATGAATTAAATATTAGTAAATATTTTACACTGTTAAGCTCATTTGTTCCTTTAAACAAGGGTAAATAAATTGCAGTGAATGGCACAATTACCTTTATAATTAAAAGCGAATAACCGATTATTTCCGTTTTATTTCAATGTAGTATTATAGCTTTTGGAAATATTACTACCATCTCGTCTTGTTTCGTCAACTGTAACTATGGAAAAATGTTCACAATGTTTTGTTAAAAATTCCTGCTCCTCTAAGTTTAAAAGTCAAAATGTAATACATTTTAAGGAAAATAAAAATAAACCACACTATTTTAAGACATTTTCTTTCCTTCTGTATTCTGTAAAGTCAGTGACAAGCTTATATCTACTGTGGCTGAATCATGCAAGTCAATGACTCAGTGGAATCTGTTGGGTTTCTTTAGATAGAAAAACAGTTTGACCCAATTTGATTGATAAGCAGAACTTGATGCACCGTTCAAGAACTTGGATTAATTGGAATTCATCAGCGAAATTACTTCCCTCGTAAAGTGCCTTGAGTGTGATGTGAATTTGTGCTACAGAAATAAAGTGAATCCAGTTGAATTACCATCGTTGTGGAGATAAACGTCACCATGTTTAAGCATGAGTAGCTCTGTGGTTAGAAAAAATTAAGCACCCCAAAAACGACAGTATTTTTACTAAACATTAACGCCTGACCTTGAATTGGAGAAAAATGTTATCTGATTAAAATCAGCCTTTTTTGGAAGGTCGGACATTAAAGCATGTTTTTGTTCTCCAATTTTACAATCTAGGACCCGTTTAAGCAGAAAAGATCAAGTCATTTTTGTCACCAGGTCTCCCGTGAGTTTATATTTTCAGTATCAGCAGCTATCTGAAGCCCTCGCTGGTTTCTGGAGCAGATCAAAAAGGAGAAGAGGAGGAGGAGAGGAGTCCACCTTCCTTTCCTCGGAGAGCTGCAGATAGAATCCTCTTCTCCGGAGTCGAACGCTCCCACCAGGCACTAAAAATGAGCGCCTTTAATTAATTGCTCTGCCAATCCATTAATAGCAGCTATAATTAGAGAACCATGGGAGATCGCTGGCAGATTAAACGATCCACCTGAATGAACCTCAGGTTGCACTTGTTACCTTTTTTATTCACCACAGAGATTTTGTAGGACCTGAGCGCAGCTTCAGCATCTGATCTCTCTCTTTCTAACAGATAAATACGCACCAGAATGAACATTTTAAGCCAAAAGTCGGATCTAGTGCACCAAGTTGAGCATGACTAAGGAAAAAACAAACAAAACGCTGATATTTGTCCTGTTAACCATGATGAAGAGTTATGTTTGTGACTTAAATGCATGCTGATGTGTTAGTCAGAGTTACCCCGCAGATCAGGGGAAGTCTCAGAGCTGGAAATCGCATGAGCTCATGAACCTCAACCATCACAGGGTTTTGTAACGCCATGCAGTCCAAGTGTTCGCTTAATTAGTTTCTCAATGGATAGATGTTTCTTTTCGGTGAATAATCCGAGAACCATCCATCTCCTCTTGGATTACAGGTTGCTAATTTTGACTAAAGCTGGACTTGCTAAAACTCAGTCGGCCTCTTTTTGTTCACAGACTTCACGGTGACAAAACAGTCGCTCAACACATTTAGCATCATGTAAACCATTTCCTCCAAATTTAAGTTATGTTTTTTTTTTTTAAGTTACTCCACTCGTGTCTAGAAAGAACCTTGCATAGAGCAGCGTTCCGACGAGTCTGGTTTTCACCCGAGGAACTTGACCCAAGTTTCCTTATTAGGGCAAACTCATATCGAACGATTCACACAACTGGAACAATTACATTAAAAACCTAGCATTTAATGACCAAACAGGAAAAAAAAATCATACATTTTGTAAAATATGATAAACAAATGTTCAAAATGTTTCACTTACTCTATAAGTATGAATCCAGACTAAAAATAGATGTTAATAAACACTTTTAGAGAAGTGAAAATGCATAAATTAAGAATGTTTCTACATAGGAAAAATATATATATAATGATGTTATTCTCAACTACAACATCAAATAAGTATTATTTATATTTCTAATGACATGAAATTCACTCCGGATGTCGGCAGCAACCCATGTAATCCACAATTAAAGAGAAAAACACTGAGACAAGTGGAAAAAGTTAGCAACAAACTGGATGAAATCTTTTACTCGTTCTTTCTCACAGATCTGGAAGATTCTTGTAGGTTTTTTTTGCAGTCTGGTTTTTCGTTTTTGACTTAAATGTTTCCCTGAAACTAATTGGAGTTCCCTTGCCTTTCTGTTTCGAGCTATTTCTTGCCTTGCAGATTCAAAACGTGTTTCTTCCAGATTTTTCCCTTTTCCACTGCTGTGGTATTTTTGGGGGTGATGTGCAATGACATCCAAAGAGCTCAGATCTGGGCTCATCTATCCAGGCTACACTCTCCCAGCATTTAAAACAATCTTTAGCATAAGATATGCTATGCATATAAGCATATGAATGAATAGAAGATTAAACCTTCATAAAACAGTTTCATAACTTTTGTGATCCTACATGAACTTACAGCTCGTTGAATGACGCCTCCGTCATGATCCGAGGGGGTCCGTATCACTTTAACCGCGATAAGCAACGTTGAGGAGGGTGGCAGGAACCCTGCCTTCCACACAAAACAACTACAAATGTGCTGACTGCTTTACTGCATACGACACTTCCCCCGTTTTTTAACTCCAACATCATCATCTGACATTGTTTCACCACAATTAGATTCATCACCTCATTTCTATTCATCCTTCACAGAAATGTACTTCAATCCAACTGATCAGGATTTTACCACGCTATGCGCTGGTGCTCTTGGGAAATGAAGTCTTCCTTTAGACGAAAACACTACTGCTTTTCTCCACAGTGGGCGCCAAAATCGACCAAAGACTCAGCACAGCCTCTAGCTAAAGCGGTTTCAAGAAGAAATCAGGACTGTAAATAGTTGTCTTGATTTTTATGAACAATCCTTCCAGTGGTTTCAAAGAACCGGTATTTTTTTTCTTCTTTTAAATCGGGTCGTTTTAAGGCCGTTGCACCGGAGACAGATTCACCCTGTAGCATCCTTAACAAAAACATTAGGACCTAAGCTTACTCAAGAAATCCAGTCTGCTCCGTCTTCTCTTGTAGGCGTTTCACGTTCGCTTCTCCAATCCAGTCTGTATCCATACCTTCGTCACTAGGAATCGCGTTTTTGCAGATGATTTAGTTCCGTCAGTGTCATTAGGTTTACAGCTTCGGATGACATCTTGTCTTTTCTTGAGTTCCGAGTCCACCAAATGGATCAGGGTCAATCCTGGCGTGTTGCTCCCGAGCGGATACCTTTACATCAAGATACGCAATTGGATAACCAAGCTGGCCGCGCATGTTTAACGGTTTTAACGGTCCGTCGCATCGTTAAACCGCTAGCTTGATTACGCCTCAACCGCTCTCAGAAACCTGCACTGGTCCATCAAATCCAAACCAACGCAATCATATAATCAGATCATTAGCAGGACTCTAGGGAAGTTGAATTATACTAAGGAGGTGCTTCAGCGATCTGATTTAGGTGTTTTGGACCAGGGGTAACTTTTAAACTTGTAGGACATCGAAGGACTGGAGTTGCCCACCTCGGATTTATGTGATGTAGATCCTCCTCAGACGGGGAAGACACTTGATAAAGAAACATAAATTAGCTTCCTTTGCAGACCCACTGGGTCACTTCATGTTGTCTGGCTTCTCCTACAAGCTGGAGGATGCTAAACTCTCTTGAAAGATAACCACTTGCTTAGAGCATGTGAATATCAGCCGTTTAAATCTCAACTCATGGCCCATAAAGAGGTTTCACCATGTTTGCAGCATAAAGAGTGCTCTATAACGTCACAAGGCTGTTTCATCTGATCAGGTTATAGTTACTTCAACTGGATTAGAAGTCCTGATTGAAGCAAGTTGACGGTGTTTTCTGTTAAATGGATTGTGATTCATTAAAGTAAAGCATGGAGCTGCCACTACCCTGCTTACAGTAGCACAATGAAAGGTGCTAGGACGTTCTTCAATAACATTTCCTGGAGACCCCAACCTCTCAATTGCCCTGATTTCACCTCTAGGTCAGGTTCTGAGGACAAGTTCTCCCGTCTTTATTTTTCTATTAGTTACACCCTAGTCGGACTTGAAGGTTTTTATGGACCTGCTTTCATTTAATTTCCAAGAAATTGATTTATTGTTCCTCAGTTGGATGTTATTTTGTGGCTTAAAGACTGATGCATTAGTCTGTAAACGATACTGTTCACAGTTTTTCACTGCATTTATCTCACATGTCAATTTATAGACACAGCAATGCTAAAATAAGTGATTTTTGGGGTTTTTTGGACGGCAGATTTCCGTATCAGGTTGGAACCGCCGTCTTTTCGCGCTTCCTGCAGGTCCAAACACAAAGAAAACCGAAACAAAAGCAATCAGCTCATAACCGTAACGGTTTTTGACTGAAACTCTGATTTGTTTCACCGTCTTGATTCCACCTGGAAACATCTGGATTTATTTTTTTTGCTCTGACGCACCTCTTCCTGTGCAGAGGCGCTCGCAGCTTTGAACGGGAGATTGTGACAAACTAATCTCTCGATCATGCTCTCCGTTCACCGGTTCATAAGAGCGTCTATAAATCTGCAGCGGAGCCTCGCCGCTGCTCTCCCACTGGAGACGAAGCAGATTTTACCTCGTGTTTAGTCTGCGAAAATCACAGAAACAAGAAAACTGAGCTGGTGAGACGATTTACGATCAAACAAGATGACGTCAAACCGCTCACACCGAGTCATCATCAGCATAACAGAGAACAACCTTCATCTGATTCTGAATGACTCTTTACTTTCCTCTGCTTGATTTTTAGTTTCCCTGTCGGTTTTAAAACCTGAGACTCAAAAGGTTTCCGGCCAACCAAAAAATTCAAGCAGATGTTTTATCGGAGCGTCTGAAACAGCGACTGGACTGAGATTAGTAAGGCGGAACGGCGAAAGTCGTGAGGGGAGGATGACGGGTTTCAGAAACGCTCCTGTAAGCTCAGACACGTCAAATCAAACAAAATCCGTTCTTGTCCTTCACATTAAACTTTTTCACGACATTGTAAAACGCACAACGTTTAAACGTTTCTACATCCTTTTCCGGGCATAATAGCGTTGCCCCTCCCTCACCTGCTGCTGCACATATGGCTGAAAGAAACTCGGATCGACCCGGAAACGTTTCCGATGGAGATTTGATTTCATTTAGGCGATTCCTTTTCCAAAACACGCATTTCAAAGATCTCTCCAAAGGTTTTGTCAAGCGGCTAATGTCGGCTTGTTGAATAGCAAAAGCGACGGCAACGCAGTGAAACTTAAGAAAAACATCAATGATGTGGACGCACTGACGGTTTGAGTCTTGCAAGAATCCTTGACTTTGCCGCCTCCAAACCTGCATGACATTTAACATCTGACGCAAAACAAAGTCAGCCATGAAACTCTCAACATCCAACTCCTTTGTGGTCGTTGCTAGTGAATAGTAGCAATAGCAAAACACTCCTGGTATTGAGTCCAGGTCACTCCACAGCACATTCATTCGTCCATTCATGCAACAAACGTTTGTTCATATCATGCATTTTAAAAATGTCGTTTGGCTTTTATTAACCGTTATATCCAAAGAGGAGGCCCCTGGTCGCGACCCCTGATCTGAACTGAAGCCGTATCAGCAGGTCGCATCGGCGAGTGAAAAACTCAAAAGGTAGGTTTGACGTTTTATGCTCAATGTATGAAAATGATTGACGGCATAAAGAAAGTGAGGATTTATGGAGATTTATTTGGAAAATACTGATATAAACTCCTGGTTCCTACAATATCTCATTTCATCTGAGACAAAAAGCAGTGAAATCATAATTCAGTTTCCTTCTATCCTATCAAAATAAGAGCACACCTCGGGCTCTCGGACGTTTCTGGGATGGAAATGTTTAAAAAGGTCTAAAGCAAACATTTAGAAAAGTTCTACACTCACGTCTAAATCCAGATAACCTTTGAACTTTAACTTGGCTCTAGAAACATAAACATATAAAGAGACACTGGCTGGTTGACCGAAGCGTGGATAGATGTGATGGGACTAAATTTAAAACAAATAAGCGATAATAAAGTGAAAATGATCATAAAGCAAACAGGAAATGAATAAAGGGAAGCCGGAACCTGAGATATGTGCTCTTTTTTTTAAAGTACCTGTTAAAAGTCGAGCATTTTGGACGATTTGTAAGCGATAATAAAATCCATCAGGGAGGAAATAAGAGCGTCACCTTTGCCATTTGTCTTAGCTAGGGGTGCGAAACAAAATAAATAGACTTCACGTCAGCTTTTATGCGTTTTACGAATATAAAATCATTTATATTTGATGCCTGTATGTCTGTGGTTCAAATGTCAAACGTCTTCCCACAGGAGTTGCCCGCAAAGGTCGGATTGGAACGAGGTTTGATCATAAAACAATGAACTTTCCTCGTGGGTTGAATCGTGAATATCACTGCCTCACTTTTTTGGGAGCAGCCGCCTTCTTGCTTCCTGTGAGCATCGTCACGACAACTTTCCCACATCGAAGCATCAGGAAGAGCGGGCCTGCAGCAACGCATGCGCGCCGGACCGCCGCAGCTTCACGGCTGGATCCATATCAAACGGGACCTGCTGGTTTTTATGACCTGATGTCGTCACACATTTCTCAACATTTGTTATGACCACAGTTTTGCTTTCACTACTAAGCACAGTTGTTACTGAAATTATACACCTTTAATCCCACAGTGCTTCAGATTTAGACTTAAATTTTTTACCTTATTTGTCCCTGAACTTATTATTCTCCAGTTTTCGTGGACATATATATATATATATATATATATATATTTACTTTTTGGGTCTTTTTCCTAATCGGTGCGTCTCATCAATTTAAACATTTCTGTCATTTGTTTCTCGCATTGGCACGAAAAACACAACTTAAGACCTCCGAAAACATTTTAGACCAACAACTACGGCCCACCAAACAAACTTTCTTGTATGAATATTGCAAGAACTGATAATGCTATAATGAAACACCTGTGGAGGACCTTTTATTTATGATTAAAATCTTCCTTGGCTGGTCTCATAGTTTTCGGTTTTCAAGCGCTTTGTCTTGTGTCAGTTCATGAACTGGATGTATGAGTTAAGACGTCATCATTTAGGTTTATTTTAAACTGAAGTCGGTATAAAAACCGACTTCAGTTTTTTGCCGTTTGTTTTGAATCTGTTAAAAATGTAGATTTTGATTTAAAAAACAAACAAAAGAAAGTCTCATTATTGAGCCACATGGAGGTTTCATTTATAAACATGCTGTTAGTTCTGATGCTTATTGGTTTAGATCTCATTAATTTATCATCCTTTAATATCTCTGAATTTTTCTACTTGTTCATGTTGCATCACCTGGAAAAATGTCAGATTCTTCCTCGGATTGATTTGTTTTATGATCTGAATCTCTTAGTACTAATGTTTTTTAATAATCTCCTAATTGTCCACCTGTCATTTTAGTATTTTCTGAAAAATGTCAGATGCTGAACCTGATGCATGACTTAAAGTTTGTGCATTTTATCATATTGATCATCTTCAGAGGAACTTCACATGTTTATATTGGGGTTTATTCACTTTTTTCTTCGTTTAACATTTGAACGTCTCAGTTCTTTTGCAGCTGTTGCAGAAGCTCGCCTGTAATATAGTTTGGATCTGTCCTGTTTACGCTCTGTTGTGACTTTCAGCTTCCAGGGGAGCTGAGGAGGGGACCCGAGGAGAAACTCACCTCCTGCAGAAGATCCTGAAGCCGAAGGTTTTGCTGTTCTGCTGACAGCTGGAGGTCGGGGCCTCGGAGGGCAGCTCGGCGTTGGAGGCTGACGGGGACGACGCAGAGGTGGCGGGCTCCTCTCCGGCCTCCTGGGAGCTGTGCTGCCCCTGATCCTGGTGCTCCATGGCCAATGCTGCTCTCACAGGCCGGCCTGCTGTGGGGTCAGCGCTCCAGGCTGCAGGCAGCCATGCTGACAGCTGCTCAACTTTCCAGGGACATCTCTCAGACACAGGAAGCGCGTCCTCTCAGCAGCAGCTCTGCTAGGCTTCACTTCACTCCAGGAAGCTGAAACTCAGTCAAGTCTGTTGTGGGGAGGGGAGGAGGAGCAGGGAGTGGGGTGGTGCTGGTCTCTACGCTCACTTCCTTACTTCCTTCCTGGTCCTAACCCACCCAGCCTGAGGAAGCCTCTCTCCTCTGCATGCTCTCTGAGCTCAAATGCATATCCAGGAAGTTTCCAACCAAACCAGGAGGACAGACTCAGGGGCTGAGAGTGAGGAAGACTCTGCCGAGCTCTTCTTCCTGCTCCTGGCTCGACCTGTTGCTGCTCCTCTGCTTCTCTGCAGCTCCACCTCACTCCTCTCTCTTGACTTTGCGGCTCTGCCTCGGCCCCGCCCACAGCCCCGCGGCGCGGCCTCTGATTGGCCGAGAGCAGAGGGCTGGGCGCGCTCTGCTGCCCCCTGCTGGTCTGTGGAGAGACGCCGCAGCCGCCGAGCGGACCTGAAAAGACAGCAGGAGGAGGAAGTGAACTCATTTCTCCATCAGACTCATCTCCCGGTAAAATCAGGAGTTTCATAAAGAGCAACTTTGAAAACAAGCGATAAAACACATCTCTGCAGCTCTGGCCTCCCACATACGCTTTTACCTTTACATAAAGATGATAAAACCTCCCACACTGCCGCACACGCACACGCACACGCACGCTCCTCCCACCACAATCTGAGGGAGGAAACGCGCCGTGAGACGAGGCCGGTTACTTTACACAGCCAATTAAAGCGGAGCTGCAGCGGCCAGGAGGGTCGATACAACAGAGACAAATGTCTCCCACGTGGGACACACGTGTCTCACTTTCTGTCCACAACTGTTCTGCAACATCTGGCTTTTTCTTCAAGACAAAGCATCAAAACCTCGTCGCGTCGCATCATCCATCCCAACGTCATATTGAAAGCAGAGATGCGTTTTTATGGCTCAGCTTTCCTTGATCAGCAGCTGTGGATGTCCGCTGGTTCCTAGAATCTCTAAAAGTAGAATGAGAGGAACCACTACAGCAATCCCTCATACTGAGCATGCATGTAGCGACAGTGGAGAGGAAAAACTCCCCTTTAACAGGAAGAAACCTCCAGCAGAACCAGGCTCAGTACAAGCAGCCATCTGCCACGACCGACTGGGGGTTTGAAGAGACAGAAAACTAAATTAGATGCAGAGGAAACTGAAATAATAGAGTTTATAGCAGCAGTTGTAGAACGTCACTGGAAGCATCTCAGCCCATGTTCTCATCCAAGAAGCTGTCTCAGCTAACAGAACGCCAGCCAAGGTGTGGTTACTATGGAGAGAAGAACACTAAGAGAAAACAAAAGGTTAACAAGGTCCTGTTAAAGGGGAGTTTTTCCTCTCCACTGTCGCTACATGCATGCTCAGTATGAGGGATTGCTGTAAAGTCAACGACAACACAAGCCATTGTTTCTGTCTGCTGACTCCAGAGAGTGAATGCTGCAAGTCAATGACTCCATGAATCTGCTGGGGTTCCTTAGATTGGAGACTTTTTCAAATTGATTTGTTTAAGATGTTTTTATGATTTTAATTGATTTTCTTGTAAAGTGCCCTGAGACGACATCTGCTGTAAATTGGCGCTACATAAATAAACTGATTCTTGATTCTAGCTCCGCTTAAAGCGATACGGACCCCCTCGTTGAATGACAGAGGCGTCCTTTAACGAGCTGTAAGTAGGAAGACTAAAAAAGATCTCAGAGTTTTAAGCCTGTGTCGGCTCCACCTCCTACAGAGGGCGGATATCTATCTGTGATTAAGGGTCTAAGGGTTCAGCCTGAACCAGCTCCAGGTTTCTTGATGGTTGTTTATCTCAGAGGATGGAGAACAGTCTAACCTGTAACCAACTAAAGAACAACTCCACTAACTCCACTAACAGGTATTACAGCTAGAAACTACTGATCAGGTCTCTGCTAACACTGAAAGGTAATTTCTAGGATTATATGATTTTTGTCCCAACAAGATCTAGGGAAACTCATCAATGCATTTATCCTAAGTCACGTTAATTATTGCAATAGTTTCTTCACGGTTGTTCCTATGAAGTCAATCAGAGAGAGAGTTGATGCTAACATCCTCATTGAAGCTTGTCCACATCCTCATTGAAGCTTGAATTGCCTTGTTGCTGGAATGTGCTACACGAGAAACAGAAACACACAATAATCTTTACATAAATGTTGTGTTACAGCATTTTTCTTTAACCACATTTTCTTTCGTTTTTGTTTATGGAAGTCGCTTGAAACTGTTCAAAATCCTGTTTAATAGTTATATGAAAACTCTCTCAGATGTTGCCTCCTTCAGACTCGCACAGTTCTGTGCACGTTTCAGCGACTCATTATGCCTAATGCAATAAGTGGGGATCAAACAGTAGTTTATGATGATACTGTGTTACAGGGACCGGTAATGAGATTACGGCGACCTGCAGATTTTGTGTCTGTATGCTGTAGGACACATATCTGTCCCCGCCCAGCTACAGATGCTCTGCATGATGTGATTATGTGGGACGAGCCGGGCCTCAAACAGGCTGCATGTCCCACTCGTTTGATCCACCAGAAGCTCCTCAGCTCTGATCCGAGCTGACAGGTCACCATAAAACCCCCTCACTGCCTCGCTTCCTCTGCCCTGATCCATTAAGTGTTTCTGCGCTAAAAACACATCAGAACGGGTTGGAGCAGCTTTGGGGTGTTTTCATTTGAAGATGGACTAAACTTGAATTGTTTTTGCTGTGAACATATTCAGTTAATTCTAAAAATCAGATTTGCAACACGTCATCTCCAGGCTTTTTGTTTTGTTTTGCAACAGAAATCATTTCAGTCCAATCGTAACACATTTCAGTTAATTTCACTTGTCAAACAGTTCATCATGTTCAGTTCATTGTTCAAATGAGTTTAAGTTACGCTGCGTTCACACCAAACCCGCATGGAGTGTCCATTTTGTACATTTCACGAACGTTTTGTGACCTTTTTAGGGTCAGATGCTTCCAACGCGCGATTTCTCCGGTTGGACTTCCTGTCTCTTCAACTGTCGTTTTGTACAATGGCGGACTTTTAAACTTTAGAGAGCGGCTCGGCTTTACTTATTTAAAAAAAGCAAAAGAGCATTGTTGTCGCCTGCCTCGCCATACCGGAGACATTCAGCAAGTTTGGTGATTGTCTTCACCTCCTCCAGGAGCTTAACGCTGACGAGGGTCGATTTTGGCGCTGGAATTAGCAAAAACAGAGACAATAAATCTATTCGCCATTATCACTTTTGAATCTTGACCAATCTCTGATTGTTCGACGCTCAAGCGTCCAGCAGCGAAAATTAGATTTTCCCAGCTTAAGCATTTGGAGTGTCTATACGCCTCTGAAGCCAAAAAACAAACTCCAAGCGCTCTGCTCTGGACGCGCGTTCACATCAACTTTGCATGTAAACTGTTAACGCTCCAGACGCATTCGGTACCTCTAAATACCGCTATAAGCTTTCTGCTTAATTCATTCAATCGTTTTTCTTACGGTTTTATCATTTTTGTATTTTTTTTTTGTTTCAATTCAGTTTGTTTATATAGTGGAAATCCACAGCATACATAATCTCAAAGAATTTAACAAGAAAATTAATTTCAGTCCAGTCATGCTTATGTTTCAATTTCCTCATAAAGTTCAGATTATTATTAAAACTAGTTTAAAAAGATTGCATGTAATTATGCAGCTATGCAGCTTCTAATTCCTCCTGGACAAACTTTAATAGCGTCATTCTGTCAAAAAACCCTCATACTGAGCATGCATGCGGCGACAGTAGAGAGGAAAAACTCTCCTTTAACTGGAAGAAACGTCCAGCAGAACCAAAACCAGAACCTGACTCAGTGTTCTTAAAATAGACAAACAAACAAAACAAAACGATTCAACAGAATTGCTGTAAGTTAGAGAAAACAAAAAGTTACTGTCAGGACAAGGAGAACTTTGAGTTCTTGGAGGCAGTAACTCAGCCAGAGTCTAAGAAGATGTCACAGAGAAAAACACTGAGAGGAAACAGAAAGTCAACCATCCTGATAACACCAGCGAATGTAACCAGGAGAGCAGCAGAGTGAAAGTGAGTCTTCAGTTTGTCCCCCAGAAGACTAAGTCTATAGCAGCAACTGAACAACAGAGATATGTGCTATCTCTGTTGTTCAGTTGTTCGCACAGGATAACGGTCATGTTATCCTGTACTGAGCCTGGTTCTGCTGGAGGTTTCTTCCTGTTAAAGGGGAGTTTTTCCTCTCCACTGTCGCTACATGCATGCTCAGTATGAGGGATTGCTGTAAAGTCAACGACAACACAAGCCATTGTTTCTGTCTACTGATTCCAGAGGAGTGAATGCTGCAAGTCAATTATTTGCTCTTGTTGTGCCTTGAGACGACATCTGCTTTTCATTGGCGCTATATAAATAAACTTATTCTTGATTTTTCTTGATTAAAGAAGTTTTTGACTGGATGTTTCTCAGGCTCTAGCTCTGACATCTTTCAACCTTCAATTATGAGTCCTATTAACTCTAGATAATTGTATGAGTAGCTGTTAAAGCAAATGCTGCCTTTTTAAAATGGTATACCAATTGTTAGGGAAAACCACTCTAGAAATTATGTTTTTATTTCTTAAATAAATGTTTTGATGTAAATTGTATTTCATATTATTTTTTTCCAAAAAGAGGATGGAAACATTTTTTTAAGTTTCCAACAAAATAAGGTTAGAGACACAGAGACGTAGATCTAAATCATATTTATAGTACTTTTAGTGTCATTGTTTTTATTATATTGACATTTGGACAATTTATTCCCATGAAAAAACATCAAATAAAAATAATGTAGTTGGTTCTTTTTCATTTTTTGCCACTTTCTTAAGAGCTATGGTGTAAAATACAAAGAGCTACTTGACCCATGTTTTCTATTGTTTTTGTGTTTTACTTGGAAACTATTTGCTTTCTTTATTTTTCACTTTACATAAACTTTATCTTCGCACAGAATAAAACTCATCCTTCCTTTTTTTTCCTTTATGGTAAAACCTAAAAAAAACAGGGATTTTGCAAAACCGGCCACAGATTTCCCGGAGTTAATATTAACCACAAATGATAGGTTGTCTCTTTTTTAGAAGGTCATGAATATTTGTGGCTCTGAACATGTTTTATTTAGCAAACCTGAGGGCAGAAATGACTCTAAGTATTGAAAAGGTTGCAGATCCCCTGGCCAAGCTTTTCTGCAGTCTCACTTTTCTGCAGACTACCGTATTCTCTGCACTATAAGGCGCACCGTAGTTTGCGACTTATGCTAACACAAATGGTCTACAAAAAAAGGAAGTGAAATTCGAGTTTAGCTGAACTTTATTCTACTATTTAACCATAAACTCACATTGTTTTCTAATCAATCTTCGGCCGAAAGTCAATCAAAGTCCTCATCTTCTGTGTCTGAATTGAACAGCCGGGCAATTTCGCCATCAAACATGTCGGGTTGCCCTCTCATCATTGGTTGGTGCAGTTTTTGTGCCACCAGTTTAAGCGCTCAGTGATACTCATTTGGGAGTTCAAATCGATCTGAAGGAACAATCATTTTAAGCGTCTGCGGATATAAACCTCACACAGGCCCGTTGCTCAACTCTGACAAACTTCTCGCTCTTTGTCTCTGCTGGCGCATCTCAGCTCGCGGGATCTCTGCTCTCTGAATGAGTTTTACTGCGCGTTCAAACTGGTGGCACAGAAAACAAAAAAGATAAAATCACACCATAGAAATGACCAAAGTCGCACAACAACAGTGTTACAGATTTTGGAACATGAGCCGCACCGGATTATGAGGCGCATGGCCAGGTTTTGAGAAAATGTATAGTCCGTAAAATCCATGTCGAATGGACCGACCGCCAGGCTCAGTTTGCTGCAGTTTGAACCTGGCAGCAGATCTGAGTCTCCTTGTAGGGTCTGGACTTCCCACTTGGGTCCCTTTGTGGGAGGTTTAATCTTGCTTCTGGTCTGATCAGTTTTCTGTCGAGTGAACCTCATTTCTGGTTCTGATGTCTTTCTTACTGCAAACACACAAAATATTACCAAGTGTTTTTTGTTGTTATTGTTGTCTCGTTGCATGTGTAAACAACTTAAGGTAAAAATTTAAACAAGACAAAACTCACTTATAATATTTCTTTCAGGAAGATGTAGGTGCTACTTTTAATTTAACAACAACTAAATATTTAAAAAAGAATAATAATGTTCTTCTTTCTTTGGCAGATTTCTACGAAGCCCTTCTGGTTTCTCCTTCTCAGTGATTTAGAGAAACAAGAATTAACAGCTTTCTTTTTATGGCACACGATGACAAAACAATACTGTGAAATTATGAAACAGGATGACAAAGATGAGATGATGTATCTATGATTTTAATTGATTTTCTTGTAAAGTGCCTTGAGACGACATCTGTTGTAAATTGGCGCTATATAAACAAACTGATTCTTGAGATGAGTTCTTATTCAAGTCTGCAATAGCTCCCCGGGCCTGGGTTCAATTTGGATATAAACAAGTGTCTGCGTCAGCTAGAAGAACAATTTAAGACAGATTTTTCTCAAGTGGGTCACGTGACCCGGCAGCTATTGAAGAATTATGCAAAACATTAACGGGAAAAATAATAAAAAGTATAAAATAGGTTAAACTTGGATTAAAAAACAAGTGTATCTCATCTGTGTCATCGTGTAGTTTAGCTATTAATTTGTTTTTCTCAAGAGTGTTTGGTTCAGAAAGTTATTGACGGTCCCTAAATCAACAAGCGCGTTTCCTTGGAGGCGAGAAACCGAACAGCCGAAGCCGCAATCAGTCCATCTCCACCGGCCCGAACAGGAAGGAAGACGCCGCTTACTCTACTCTAAACTAACATAATAAGTCATGGACACGGAATAGGATCTTGTACCCACGCCTGATTAATTCACATGTTTTTTATCAGCCATGTCACCAGAGGGGCTCCGTAGATGTTCTTCACCTGTTTATATATGTATGTATATATATTTGTTTAAGTAGATAAAAAAAGCAGTTAGTTTTGAATTGTTTTAAGTGAACTAGGAATTTTGACCTAGTTGAGATTTCGTGTTTTTGCAGTGCTGGGGTCGAGTTCTTCATCGAGAGATCAGACTTGGTTCCTCGAGTCTGGACCTGCTGGCTGAGTCGGTTCCCATACGTTTGAACCCGCTTCTTGCAGTCTTAGTCGCTCTGCTGCGGTTCATGAGCCGGCGTGGGACGTGAAGGATCAGTGGGAGGCTCAGCGTGAACGTTGGAACATCTGAAGGAGAATATTTTCGGATGGAGCAGCGGTGTAGGTGGAGGCCGGTGGAGAGGCGCCACATCCAGAACAACCCCCCTGTTCCTTTTTACATAAAGAATGTTATGAAATCCCGTCGACAATCTGCTCAGTTTCACTCAAGCTGCTCTCATGAGTCACGTCCAGGTGCTAAAAGTAGCAGAGCTGCAGTTATGTCATCAGAGGGCAGTATTTCCCTGCATGCACTGCAGCAGCGAGGAGCTCCGTGGGCTCAGATACTGTGGAGTACGAGCTTGTTTCCTCTTCACACCGACTCTGCTGCGTCCTGCTGAATTATGACTCTGAGTCTGTTCAAAAAAAAAACAGAAGGTCTTTTATAATCACGAATCTCTTGAGAAATTAAGATTTCACAGACGTCTTATAACAGACTACTAAATAAGGCTTCATTCTGGTTCACATCTATCATTTCAGCATCAGCAAACTGCAGTTGCCTGCGGTTTGTTTTGTGAAAACTTGCACCGATTTCTGTGCTGGTAACCAGAAATTGGCTGGTTCACGGATCAAAGTCCGATCTGGCACCAATATAAATAAGGCGGCGGATGTCTGCAAGGGAAGTTGAAATTAGTAAATCTGTCATGATTGCACGAAGGTTTTGAAGGGGGAGGAAAAATAGGAAAGATTGGTACAGAATCATGGTTTCCGGGAATCTGCTGCAGCCTGAATGTATGAATGGATGGATTTTATCAGATAAGGTGGAGATTTAGAGTTGGAATAAAATGGGAATAAAATGTGTAAAAATGCTAAAGCAGAGACAACGTTGCTAAAAATAAAATGTGTTTCAGTGCGTAAGCCAACAAAGAGCATCTCCACCAGCTCTGGTGTCCTGGTTGGATTAGTCCTTTGAAGGTTTTTTTCCACTCTGGGTCTGAGCATCTCGCAGATCAACTTGATGGCTTCAAACTCAGATCTGAGCGGAACAAAGGAAGACAGACACATCTGGAAACCTGTTGAGCACGCATTAACCAGGTTATCAACATCAAACTGTCAAACCGGCTCTCATTGGGTTCTGTAGATCCATGGAGCCACCTGATTGGTCCCTTCTCCTGTTTCATCTTGAGCTAAGATGTCAGATTTTTACATTGTCATATGTCAGAAATGTGATGCAGGACCTTTAGAGCTTGCATCTCCCTGAGGCAGACATTAGCATCCAGTCTCGTAGCTTATCCAATATCACCATAACCTGTTAAAGGTAATTCACCAGAAGAGTTAAAGTTTAAACAGAAGACAAGATTTATTAATAACTCATCAGTAATAAGATTTAAAGATCTCCCTTATTGAAAAAGAATCCTATCAACTCTACATATGGAAAACATGTGGAAAGGCATGTATACGTGTTCACATGATAATAACAAAATACCTGAGAACATGTGGACAATGCTAAGACGTGGAATCTGTGTGAAAATACAGGAATCCCATGGTTTATTTTGATCCATGCTCCAAATCCACACGTACACACGTGTTTTCTTCATGTGAGTCATATGTTGCACAAGGCTTTCACGTGTGCTTTCTCCACTGGTGAAACGTTCAGTCGCACCTTCTCATGTGAAGCCGGGTGGAGCAACCACTTGTTTATATAGGTATATATTTATTCCCTGTGATGCTTCACCTGAGGCTGTTGCTCCACCTGCCCCACTGTCTTCCGCCATCTTTAAATTTGGATCACGGATCGATTACTCCACCCTGTGACGTCATCGTAACAATTTTTTACTCGTACCCACAAACTTGAATCCGTGTCCACAGAGAAGGAAAGAGTTCGTAGTCGTAGAAATTAGAGTTGTACTCGCAAGAGTTTGCACTCACAGCTTTTAGATTCAAACTCTCAGACTCACAAGTACTGCAGCAGAATTTTGGGTACAAGAACTTTATTGACATATAAACACGAATATGAACGTTAAGAGTTGTGCACACACCTTTTTGACAGCAATCTTACTCCAAAGAAGACATCATTTTTATTTTATTGTTTGTTTTTTTAAATTGTCTGAAAAAGATGAGAATAAAATAATTAAAGAAACAATGAAAGACAAAAGAGAAAGAGACAATGGGGGGTTGTACAATGAATGTGCACGGGAACGCCATCGGCTCAGGACTCGGGGAAGCCAACCGTGTGGACTCGTGAGCACTGAGAGAGGACGGACAGGTGAGCAGGTGAGTGTAGTTCTAGTGACGTGGCTTTCTTAAGTGGAGGGTATGTGCCAGGAAGAGATGCCTGGTTTGTGGCACTGTTGTTGGCCTTGGTTGCCGTTTGCAGGTGGCGCCGTTCACTGATGGTTGACGCTGGAGCGGACAGAATCAAGAACAAGACGCCTGAGTCTTGTGAGTCGAGGAAATCCAACGACGGTTTGTGCTGGGATGCACACACGAGAGAGGGTTACTAGACAAACTTTGAAGCCAGCTTGCACTTAGCATACCACTGGGGAGCGACACAGAGAGGCTAAGAAGCACCATGCTGGGGCAACGACGAGGCACTGAATTGCTGACATTTTGTTCTTCAGTGTTCTTGCTTGCTTCTGTGGGTTTGGCTTTTAACAGTAGAAACCAGATCCACTCAGCAGAATTCCTTCTCGACACTGATTATGATTTAAAAAAATTAAAATACCAGCGTCTATTCCAGATTCTGTTTGCATGGACGTGGGATGATGCTCAAATGTCTTAGTATAAAACAGATTAGGTAACAGGGTAGAAGAGGAGAGGTGTCTGTGTTACACACTGAAAAGATAGTAGATTTAATTTTTATAATTTCTTTGTTTTTATTGTTTGAAGTTGATCCAGATTGTTAAGTTCAGTTTCTATGCACTCAATTTTAATAATGACTGTTCTTGATTTTTATCAATCAAAGGCAAACTTAAACAAACTGGTTTGTTTTTTTCATGTATGTTGGAGCTTTTCAGCGTTTCATATAATAACAGAAGCTTTTAAAGTCTATTACCTGAGCTACAGGAGGCCAGAATAAAGACTTTAAAACTGGGTTTCTGGATCAGCTGCTTCTGTCTGATTGACTTTTTAGGCAGACCTGTGAAGACGCCGTTGCTGTAATCAATGCAACTAAAGGTGAAATGCATGGAGGAGTTTGTCTAGATGTTGACAATAATCCTTCAAACCCAAAAATGTTTGTCAGGTATTAGAAGACTGACTTTGTAACCGTCTTTGTGTGTCTCTGAAGCTGCAGGTCCGACTCCATCACTACACCCAGTGGACATGGGTTGGAAATCAGCGCTAGAAATGAACTGATATGTGGAAAATCCTCAGATCATCCTGGATTGTTGGAAGAAGCTGCTCTCGCAGTACGTTTTCACCCCATTCTTTATTTTGTTTTTTTTTATTGTACAAAAAAAGGAGCGATTGTAGCAACAGAAAAAAAATGGAATGACTTTTGAGTTGCTTGTCTTCCTTAAACCAAGGGCAACACTTAAGAATATAAATAATACTTTATAGTTTCTGATCTCACAGTTCTGTGCTTCCATTATATCTCCCTCTTTTCTCTGCTATTATGTTACCCATCTGCTTCAGCTAATTATATTATAATCACTTCAGCACACGACTGCAGAAGTTGGTAGCGCTGTCGAAGGCTATGGGTTTGATTCCACCTTGGGTGTTTCTGAAGTTTGATGTTCTACGTATGCGTGAGGGTTCTCTCTGGGTACTCGGGCCTCCCGGTTCCAGTTCCTTATTACTCTAAATTGTGAGTAGGTGTACGTCTCTGCATTACCCTGTGATGGACTGGAGACCTGTCCAAGGTGTACCTCTTGCCCAAAGTGACCCCTTCTCCTCTGCAGCTATAAGAATGTAATTTAATCATATCTGCTCCCCTCTAATGACAACCCTCCTCCTGACTTGACTGGTCAGTTTTGACCTTGCCAGTGTTTAAAACTAGCACAGCTGTTGGTTAATAATGAAATCGCAACAGATTAGTTTGTCTGGAAGGAAACCTGTTTCAAGGTCTGCAGACCTGAGCTTGCATGCTGGCCTGCAGGAAAAGGTCATGGGCTGAGGTGTTTTCATCAGTAGCGTTGCTCCCTCTGGTGGTTGTTGTGCGTCATTACAGAGCAGTAGATAAAGCCTGTCTCTTCTCTGGAGTCTCAGACAAAGAGCAGCAGCTGTTCTCAGAGCGACACTTTAAAGTCTGAGCTGGGGGAGGCTGAATGCATCTGAATCATAAAACCTCAGAGAAATTCAGTCTGAAGGCGAGATGCTTTAAAAAATATATCAATCTGATCTGTTTTTTTCTTCTTTAGACAAAAGCATAAAATGTAAAAGGAACATCACTATAAATCTAATTAATGGGTTCCTTATCCCACCCCCTCATTATTATTTCATTGCAAACAGCAAGAAGCCGACATTTTAAAAAGCTTTAGCCGATTAATAATAGTTTATTTCTAGACATTAGAATATTATAGAGTATGTTTTACGTATAATATAACAATACAGATTAATTTGCAATATTTGTTCTGATATGATTCTGGATCAATATTGTATATTCTTGTGGAGTCAAATCACATTTCTCGTATAGTTCTTTGTAATTTATAATGTATTATATACTTGCATTCCGATCCTCAATGCTGCTATGTCCGAAGTCCCATATTGTGTTATTCTGTGTCCATATTGTAGATTTTGTGTAGCTCAAATCCTATTTCTCGCATAGTTATTATATTCTTATATTTTATTACATTATTTAAAATTGCTATCAGGGTGTAAACTGGACCGGGGGATTAGAATTTTTGTCCCACCTCATGTACCACATGTGATGTGATGACAAATAAAGATTCCTTGATTCCTTCATTCCTTGATTCCTTGATATTATCTGTGCATTTGAATAAATAAAATATTCAATTATTTATAATTA
The DNA here is from genome assembly GCA_032876305.1 of Orestias chungarensis. Classification (NCBI taxonomy): domain Eukaryota; kingdom Metazoa; phylum Chordata; class Actinopteri; order Cyprinodontiformes; family Cyprinodontidae; genus Orestias; species Orestias chungarensis. Next base: position 1,964,106 of record JAVLVB010001045.1, on the reverse strand, counting down.
ATTTATTAAGAAGGTAATTATTTCTTATTTTTTATTATGCACTATAGTTGCTAAAATGTTTGGTATTTACTATTAATAAAACAACAGCAACAATGATAATATTATTTTGGGCACAGGCCTGGTCACTTTGAATGATTCCATGTGCATTTGTGGGAGGCTTTCTGGGTACTCCCAAGCACCAAACCCAGAACTTTCACATTCATTTGTCTTTCTTAATTCCCCTTAAGTATGACTGTGAGCATCTCTGTTTCTCTGCATGTTACCATTGTGAAATTTCGTCTGTGAATGAAATGTACTTACCAATATTTGTACTTACCAATATTTACTCAAATAAAAGCTTCATTCTAACTCAGAATATCAGGAGGACATCACTCTAGATGGAGGGAAACATTAAAAATGTCACAAGGCGAGGTTCTAGTTATGTAAACCACATCTAATGAAGCAGGGTTGGATTTAATCCTCCATAGGCCGCTGAAAAAACACGATGACAAGTTTCTACTACTAGTTTCTCCTACTACTCACCATTTTTGCATTATCTGTTGTTATTGTTGCTACTAACTTCTTGTTACTAATTTCCCTTTTTTTATTTAGGAAATGACATGAAGAGGCAGTGATTGAGTTAATGCTACCAGTAATGTCTTTTCATCTCTTTCACTTCTCAAATCCTCTCTATTAAAGCCAGCATGTTTAGATCAAGCCCAGTCGGCAACTATATTAAACTGTAATTTCCTCTTTTCTTTTGTCTTTCTGTGTTGTTTTTTAGGGAATCTATCGCATTTAAAGAAAGTCTTGCCAAGAATTAGTAATAGTAAACCTGAAACTCTATTTTTCCTCCCTACTACGTTAAATGCAGCATGAGGTTTTAAGTAGCGGAAAAGGAGAGTTTTTTTATGCGAATACCTTTATTATTTAGCAACTATTGCAATATTCTTTTTGTGAATTGATCAAGTTGTGTTTATTAGCTGTTGTCAGACTCATTAGGACATATATTTGCGGTCTCTTACGAAAGAAAAGACTAAAGTGGGGCTGTTACGGTGAACCAAAACAAACACAATCCTTGCATCTGGATTTGTTAGCCGTTTTGCTAAGTGACATGGAAATCTCTACAAACAGCGCAAGTAGTAAACTTCGTATAATTTTAAATTCTCATCGGGAGAATGAGAAAAAAAAAACATGAAACAGAACTAATACATATTTTTACTGAGTAAATAGGTGGAGACTAAAATGTGTTTAATTGGACATTATGGTAATCTTAATTATTGAAGCGATGTGTCTTATTAGTCTCATATGTCATGTATAAATGTAACTTTATTTTTGCACATTTCTTTTTATTTAATGTGTTTTTTTACATTTGAGCTATTTAAATATATATTTTCCTTTCATGGTTTATTCAGTGGAACAAATAAAAAGTAAAAAAAGTGTTGACCCCCTTGTGTATTTCTACCCTTTATTACTTTTATGAATAAATCATAATAATAATATAAAAAAATCGTTTATAATTATAATTCTCACACTTCTGGATTAAAATGAAATTCAGAGATAATTTTTTTTGTATCCATCCCCTGACTTGTACTTTTTAATGTGACCCAGGAATACTGACGAATCATTGAGTTGACCTTCCAGAACCAGATGTTTTTAAACGACGATCACATTTAATTCCCATGTTTACACGTCGATATTACAAGTTTTCTTTGTTTTTTTTAACTTTAGTATGTCGGAAAATCCTAAATTTGCCGATTAAGTCAATGCAAGAGGCTCTTATTGTTATGCCATCTGAGTGCAGGTACACAGTGCAATGAAATGGTCCCGGGTGGAAACAACCGTACAACAGACAACATAAGTGCAATAGAACTAAAAAAACCACTTAAAACAATTCAATAAATACAACAAATACAATAGACATGCAACAATTTAAGACAAAGGAGTGTTAAGATTAAGGTGCAGAGATATATAACATACATCATGATTAATTTTTAGAAAAATAACACATCTAAGGGACTGAATGCTTTTCATGTGAACTCTATTTAATGCGTGTAACTTAATAGTGGAGCAAGTGAAATTAATTCATTTTTTAGTTGTATCAAATATAGTTTATTGAATGTGACTGTAGTTGTCTTCTTGAGATGACATTTGGTGTGATTCAAACAGATTTTCAACAGAAAATTCTTTTTTTTTTTAAACCACATTTAACATAAAATTTTAGAACATCCTAATTCAGTTAAACTATAAAAATAAATAAGAATAATTAAAAATATATATTTTTTATCCTATTTCTCGTTCCTCCACTTCTCTGTTTCTTTGTGAGGTTGTAAAAACACTGTAGCAGAGGGAAAGGCCTCCGCTTCCTCGTCCTCATCTTCATCCTAAAGTGCACCAACTTTAGGTGGCTCCAGCAGCCAGCAGCCGAACATGGAGGCCGGGAACGGACGGGCCCGCCTGTGAGGAGGAGAACACAACCGGAACACAACTCCATCCTTGGATTGTGTGTGTGTGCGTATGTGTGTGTGTGTGTATGTGT
>JAVLVB010001045.1:1897445-1948010 GCA_032876305.1 Orestias chungarensis | reverse complement strand
TAACACCATGCTGTCTGATGATTTTACCAATAGGGAGCATGTATATAGTAAATAGAATTGGGCCAAGTACAGAACCCTGTGGAACTCCACAAGTAACCTTACAATGCGGAGAAGATTTGTCATTTAAATGAACAAACTGGGATCTATCAGACAAATACGATTTAAACCAGCCTAGTGCTGTTCCCTTGATCCCCACAGTGTGTTCGAGCCTTTCAATGAGGATATTGTGATTGACTGTGTCAAAAGCAGCACTGCGATCTAACAAAACTAGAATAGACACGAGCCCGTTGTCTGAGGCCATGAGAATATCATTAGTAACTTTAAGGAGAGCTGTCTCAGTGCTATGATGAGCTCTGAAACCTGACTGAAATTCTTCAAATAGGTCATTATTCATCAAATGCTCTCTCAGTTGATTAGCAACAATTTTTTCAAGGATTTTAGATAAAAAAGGAAGATTAGAAATGGGTCTGTAATTTATTAATTTTTCTTGATCAAGAGAAGGTTTCTTAATTAGGGGTTTTATTACAGCTACCTTAAGAGCCTCTGGTACATAACCATTCACTAATGACAAATTAATCATTTCCAAAATGGGGGTAATAATAATAGGAAATACTTCTTTAAACAATTTTGTCGGGATTGGATCCAACATACAAGTTGAAGGCTTAGATAAAGAAAGTATTTTTGAAAGCTCAGAAGGCTCAACTGGAACAAAACACTTCAAAAAGAAATCAGGCTCCAGCGCCACATTCAGTACCTCATTGCTTACTGAGGTAGTAGTTATGTTTGGTAGGAGGCAATCAATTTTAGTTTTAATAGATTCAATTATGTCAATAAAGAATTCCATAAAGTCATTACTGCTAAGAGTTGGAGGAATGGGTGACATAACAGAGTTTTCATTTCTCGTAAGTTTAGCAACTGTATTAAAAAGAAACCTAGGATTGTTCTTATTCTCCTCTGTTAGTAAAGTAAAATATGCAGATCTAGCTTGGCGCAGGGTCCTTTTATACAGAAGCACGCTGTTTTTCCAGGATAAATAAGACTCCTCTAAAAGCGAAAACCGCCATTTCTTCTCCAATTTCCTGGTTTTTCCCTTCAAGATACGAAGTTCTGAATTAAACCAGGGGGGCAACCTCCTATGAGTAATCACTTTCCTTTTTATGGGGGCTACATTGTCTAATGTTGTACCCAATGAGGACGTAATACTATGAACAACAGCATCAATCTGTGTAGGGCATAAAATTAATTTGTTGCCCTCCACTGCGTTTCTCTGAAATACTGAAGAAATTAGAGTCGGAATGGATTCTTTGAAGGCTGTAACTGCATTGTCCGATAGACACCTACTATAAAGACATTTTCTTTCAGATTTTAAGTACTCGGTGAAAAAGAACTCAAAAGTTATCAAAAAATGGTCAGAAAGGAGAGGGTTATGAGGCAGCACGATAACTTTTTCACACTCAATGCCATAAGTCAGCACAAGGTCTAAAGCGTGACCAAGAGAGTGAGTAGGTGTTTGGATTTTTTGAGTGAAGCCAATTGAGTCTGAAATGGCAGTAAAGGCTACATTTAGACTGTCATTTTTGGTGTCAACATGAATGTTAAAATCTCCCACTATAATATTTTTATCAGTGTTTAACACTATTTCAGATTAAAAATCTGAGATCTGATCTATAAATTCAGAGTAAGGACCTGGCGGACGATACAAAATAACAAACAGAAGTGGTTGAATTCTTTTAGAGGTTGGATGAGGAAGGCTAAGGGTTAAATGTTCAAAATAACTATAACTATTAGTTGGCCTGGGATTAATTAATAAACCTGATTGGAAAATGCTTCCTACTCCTCCACCTCTCCCAGTACTTCGAGGAATGTGAAAGTTTGAATAATTAGAGGGAGTTGATTCGTTGATACTAACATAATCCTCATGCTGCAGCCAGGTTTCTGTGAGACAAAGGTTATTTACATGGATTCACTTGAATCCATGTAAATAAGTTACAACTAGGTCTAGACAATACTGACATTAATATCAGGTTCGATCTTTCTCTCTTCCTAAGATGTGTTTTCTACTGTGTGACCTTTCTGAAGCTTTTACTGCCGTCAGATAAAACAAAAAAAAAAGAGATGTTCATATTTATTGGAATGTATCAAAACTAATGCTTTTTATCCTTTATCAAAGCAGAGGACCATAACTAACACTGCACATAACCCTAGTGAGCTAGGGTGGTGGCAGCATCATGCTGGGGGATGATAATGTCCAGCAGCCATTTAAAAATCATCAGTGTTAATGAGAAAGACAATCATGGATGAATAAGTTGGATCTGGGGAGGAGGGACAGCGAGACCAGCCGTACAACCACCGCTGTGATTCAATGGTTTAGATTAAAGCACATCAGTGGTTTACAATGGCCTAGTCAAAGCTGCAGTTTAAATCCAACTCAAAATCCGTGGCAAGCTTTGAAAATATATATTGGAGTCTGAAGCCACCCAAAACAGTGGCTGAAGGTAAAAATGTGTGCCCCACTTTGGAGACCGTTTACTTCTAACATCGATTATAACTCGTTTTAGTCTGAAGTTATAAAACTGCAGTCAAACGCACAGACGGGACTCCTGTGGGAGCAGCGAGCCGCGCTCGGGACGATCGGCGCACAGACGCGAGTTGTCCGATCCGCAGACCCACAATCTGCTGTGGTTTTGTCTCAGCTGCAGGCCACCGCCACGTCCGCCCAGCCAATCAGAGTTCCTCAGTTTGTCCCTCCTCCTAGACTGACGCCTCGGCCCGTCTCTCAGCCACAGGTGCGTCCCTGAAGCCCCGCCTCCACAACCTGACCCCACCCCCACACCCCATCCTCCCTCCCCTCAGACCAGTGTGTGTGGCCCTACCCGAGGTGATGTGCTCACTCTCCAGCAGAGGGCAGCAAAGCAAACACTCCTGCCTTGCTCCCTGGCACTAAAACATGGTTTTCTCTGTGCTGCCTCATCCCTTTTCCTCGTCTTGTGCTTCTTTTGGTTTCTTTTTTCCGACTGACCCGTGAACAGGTGGTTGTGTGTGTGTGTATGTATGTGTGTGAGCTGACCTGTACTGTGGTGAAGGTTCCTTCTGCAGCTTCTTGGTATTTTCAGTTCCTGGCTGTCTTGTTTTTAACCCTGGAAAGTTGACCTGGAAGTGATGGCGGATGTTTGAGCTGAGTAACGCCTCTAGGAGCCGCCACGCCCCCTGGTGCCCGCGGCATGAAACCAGGGGGCGTCGCGGTGGCTACGTGTTTATCCTCTCATGCTAACGAGCAGCACAATCTGGGTTTAGTCACTAGCCCGTGTTCAGTCTCTAACATTTGGCTACCATGGTCATATAGGACAAGGAAGATGCCACAGCAACACAAAACGAGGCTTTCAGGCTGAAAGAAAGGTCGACTAGCTTAAACCTTTTGGAGATCTGGTAGGCTACGTTCAAACAGCTGGCAAATCTGACTTTTTTCAAGGCAGACTAAACGGCCTAAATCCAATCCTCCAGATCTTCAAGAAAAACCAAAATTGTGCCACTTCTGTGTGTTTTGTTCTCAATCGATATTTTTCCAGGCGTCGCATTTTATCTGATTGTTAGGGCACTATCTTAAGACGTGCGTCCTAACTCTGCACCGGACGAAGCCAGAGGTGGTAAACCTGGACGTGAACAGAGTCTGAAGCAAGAGGTGCCGAGTCTTGCTTTGCTGTTATCGCCCCGTCCTTGACGAACCGATCCAGAGGCGGCGGGCGTCGTTACTCTCGTAAACGTCGCGCTGCTGTGTGACGTTTTATGTTCGTACTCTGCGCACACGGGTCAGAAACTGTTCACGCAGACGTCTGTTGGTGGTAGCATGTTATCGTTTGTATGAACTCCACATTAGAAATATCAAATTTCAGCAACATAAAATCAGAATTGACGCATCCTTGGACAGGTTGATCTCCGAGTCGTTAGCCATCTCCGACTTCCTCATACGTGCCGTTTTTCCGACTGGCTCTTTGTCGCCAACAGGTCCGGCCGCGGCTGGCCACGCCCACCAACGTCCCCATCGCGCCGGCCCCTCCACCGCCCATGATGGCGGCCCCCCAGCTGCTCCAGAGGCCCGTCATGTTGACCACCAAGCTGGCGCCATCGGCTGCTCCCATCCACCAGGTTCGCATCGTCAACGGCCAGCCGTGCGGCAAGCCCGGCTCCGCCGCCCTGACTGGCATAGTCATCACCACGCCCGTCACTGCCACCCCCACTCGGCTCGCTAGCCCCGCCCTTGCGCTGCCTCCTCACCCTCCTCCGGGCCCGACCATCCAAATCAGCAGCCTGATCTCTGAACCCAAGGTAAGAGTACATGAATACCTCTATAGTAGATGCTATCAGAATAATAGTAAACAGTGACGTGGGTGGAACCCGGGTACTATTAGGGAACCACCTAGGTACTGTCTAGTAGTTCCTAGGTCCTATGTAATATCCAGATCCTAACCAAGAACTATCTGGCTATTACCTACATGCTTTCTGGGTCCTACCTTGGGGGTCTATCTGGGTACTATATGGGTACTACTTGGGTATTTCCTGAGTACTACACGCGTTGTTACCTTGATAATATCTGGGTACTACATGGGGTGCTATCCCAGGTACTTTATGGGTACTACATTGATCAAATTAGAACCTGGGTGCTATCCATGTACTATGTTAGTCCTATTTTTGTATTTCCTGGGTACCACTAGGGTTGTAATCTGGCTACTACCGGAGTTTCTACCCAGGTAGTACCTGAGTTGTGATCTTGGTTTCTGGTTTATATCAACAAACTGGTTCTACCACCTATCATCATTGCTATACCTGTGCTACCTGGGTATTATCCTTGTAGTAGTATAGTAGTTGGTGCCATGCTGGTACCCTCTAGTTACTCTCAGATAGGTCCGTTGGTCCTATTTGGTTACTGTCTGATTCTAGCAGGACATTCGTGATGCTGCCAGAGTATTTAGTGAATAGCATCTTGTTCGTTATGACTACTATCTGGATCTGTTTACTACCTGAGTGCTATTGAAGTACCGCCTGCGTCCAGTGTCGTATCTGATGGCTCTCTATTATCCCCCCTACAGCTCTACGTCTCTCCAAACCTTAATCTGATGTCGCCACCTTCCTCCTCCTCCTCCTCCTCTCAGCAGACCGTAAAACCAGAAACGGCAGAACAGAAAGCTGTGGTCAGGCTGTCGTCCTCCTCCACCCCTCCGTTGTCTCCACCCCCCCGACCCAAAAAGGAGGAGAACCCGGAGGTGAGTCCAGCAGAACCCGACTGAGCTTTATATATTTGATATATTTATCAACTCTTTCACTGAGAGTCAGATGTTTGTCTGGGTATAATAAACAGGAACAGAACACCTCCTGTGTAAAGTAAGGTTTTACAACAGAATAGAAGATACTTGTAAGTATTTAAAGCTTAAAAATAACGGATGACGCACAGAAAACTTAGATTAAATGTATGTGATCTTTGTTCCTAATTTAACTATATTTTTTTAATTAAATTGTAACTTTTTAATGCACTCCAATGAAAATGAACCCTTTCTGTTCGTCTTGCAGAAACTGGCATTCATGGTTTCTCTGGGCCTCGTCACACACGACCACCTGGAAGGTGAGCTGTGCTCTGATTGGCTGCAGGTTTAGCAAAAGTTTTTTTTCAGGCTCTGAAACTCTTGGGCTCGTGTCCCGGCAGAGATCCAGAGCAAACGGCAGGAGAGGAAGAGGAGAACGACGGCCAACCCGGTGTACAGCGGAGCCGTGTTCGAGCCCGAGGTGCGTCTGGCCGGGACGCCGCTGGTGCACACACACCAGTAACACTTGATGGGTTAACCTGCAGGATCATGCTACGATAAATCTAAACTACCGTTATTGATCAGGTTGGTTTGTTTTGTTCCAGAGGAAGAAGAGCGCAGTGAGTTACCTGAACAGCCCTCTGCACCAGGGGACCAAGAAGAGAGGTCTGTATGAAAATGTCTGTCCGTCTGCTTCAGTAGAAATGTGTAGAGAATAAATTGGAGTCAGCAGACTGAGCTGCTGCTTTTATAACCCACTTTACACCTCTTCCTGCTCCCATCGACCGCTTCCTGTCGCTTCCGTGACGTTTACAGACGGATTTCTGCTCACTTGTCAAAGCGTCTCCCTGACCCACCTCAGCGAACTCCGACTCCTGGCTCTGCAGCTTTAAACGCTCCAGACCGCGGAGACCGTAGGTGTGTCGCTCAGTTAGATAAACGATGCCTGTGAAAGGATGCCCATACGACTAGTGGGTAGAAGAAACGGAGGGAGAAACCTTAAAGCTCTAAAGTTAGTGGCTCGTTATGTAAATAAAAGAATAAACGGAAGGATGGACGGGGTCATCTACTTCCTTTATTGCCGTGCGATCGACCGACAAAATACTAACTAAAACTGTCGAATTGCAGCATAAAGCAGTTTTGTGCTAATGTTCATCAAGACTCGGATCTCACGAAATTGAAAAGAGTGCCGACAATGCCTGAGTGATGGAAGCGCAAATGAGAACGAGAGGAAGGAAGAAAACGAGTACAAACCGCGACTGACATTTCTCATCAAAATATTAACTATTAGCTCCAGCATTTGAGTTTCTGATACCTTGCAGCCCTCATGTTTGTCGTACGTCAACAAACCGCATTCCTCGCTTGTAGTAGTTAAAATCTAAATGGGGAAACCCAAACTGGTCCGTCAAGGATACAAGACGTCTGTTAGAAACGTTTAGAGAGCTCAAAGTTAGCAGGGGGTGCAGTAACATCTGCCTGGGGTTCTGAACGCTAAAACCACGGAGAATGTTTGTTTTTACGGTTGATTAAACTCCAGCGTCTTCTGTGTTTTGTGTATGGAAAAATTAGTTGGTGCTTTTTGCAGTTTAGTTCGTACTTGACGGAAAGTCGGAAGCAGGCGTTGTGTCTCTTAGGTTGTAGGCAGTTTTTGGTTCTGCGATCCGTGTGAACATGAATCCGTCAGGTAATGATGGGAGCGTCTCGCTGTGGTGGTTCAGACGCGTGTCTGTAGCCACTTTGATAAACATCCATAAATCCTTCTAACCTTTAACAGAAATCTGAAGGAAACACTCATTTCTGATCTAATTAGAATAATAAGAAATGAGGCGTCTGCTACTGAGATTCACGACTAACAGGCAGCGGCTGATATAACATCTAACTGATCTGATAAAAAAAAAAACTTTTAAAACTCATTAAACAGACGGATCTTTCCATTTTAACTTCTGTGAACTAATTTCTGGCCCCCATAACTTTCTGACGGTGAGGCGACGGTCGGGCCGGTGGCCGGCCTCTTCGACCGCATCCCGGTTTTCCTCCATCTCACTTTCTGTTTGTCTTTTAACTTCCGGCCTCGTTAGGTGTGTCTCCATTAATTTAAGGCAAGGTCAGGGACGGGTTAATGAGAGCCAAACGCAGATCCAGGATGTGTTCTGCTGTCACGAGAGATTAAGTATGGAAAAGTTGCCATAATAAAGATCTGAACACTGAAGGCCCCACCAGTCCGTTTTGGTTCTGCCTCCTCTTGATGAATAAACGTTGTTAAAGCAGCGATATGAGGGATTTATTTGCACCTTAGGGAAATCTCTCCAGATTCCTTAAATGTTTAAATGCAAACATTTGCAGTATTTCCCTGAAAAACCTCGTTTTTAATCTTTTAAATAGATTCATTCACAATCTGGAGTTGCTCTGAACCTCTGCTCTTTAAACATCCAGATTAATATTATTAAGTGTTTTTAAATGGGAAATATTTAAAATATCAGTACGTTTAGTTATCGCCCTCAACGGCAATATTATAATTGGCTTAAAATGGATACTGGCCCAACTTTCCAAGTCTGTGCATCCTAAGTTTACAACCTGATGACAGGAAACAAAAGATAATATATTATTGGCACTTTTGAGTCTCTCATCTAGAATTCATCACATCCACGTTCATAAGTATTAGCCGCTGTTGCAGAAGATGCAACGAGTGCGGAGAAGGGAAGTTAAAGACAGACGGGACGTGTGTGGGTTTGGATGTTACCTGAGCAGGTGTGCTCGCCTGTCTGTAGCCTGCATGGAGCCGCTGTCGTACACTAACACTGCTGTCTGTGCTTCTGACTCCTCCTCCTCGCTGCTCCCTGATTCATGCTAGCCAACGAAGACTCCCTTTCCAAGGTATGTCATACAGATGTTCTGTTTTTTGTTTTTGTCTCCTCCCTACTCTCCATCTTTGTTTTTTGTTTTTTTTGTTTTTTTTTCCTTCTTTTTTTTCCTTTTTTTTCCGTCTTTGTCGTCTGTCTCATTCCACCCAGGTCGTCCACCCAAATTCAGCAGCGACCCGGAGCTGGGCAGCCTCACCCCAGCCTCCCCCTCCAGCCCCGTCCGTCCCCTCCCCCTGCCCAGCCCCGGCTCTGGGGATGTAAGTAACGATGGGGGAGACGGACGACCCGTCACACCGAGTCCTGCTGGCCGGGCGGCGCTCTCAGCCATTCACACACACACACCGCCATCACTTTGTTGTCCATGTGGTAACCATGCGTCCATCACCTCCTGTCATACAGCCTTACAAAGTGAACAGAGTCCATGAGTAACACGCGCATCCTAACAAACACGCGCGCGCGCACACACACACTCGCATCCATCAGAGCTCTAAACCAGACCAGCTGTAAACTAAAACGCCAGACCGCGGCGCCGGCCCGCCCCGCCTCGCCGTGCAGGGTGGGCGGGGCTCCTACGGAAACTGATCTGGTCCAATTCTTCCTCGCAGGGAGACATCCACGAGGATTTCTGCACTGTGTGCAGACGCAGTGGCCAGTTGCTCATGTGCGACACGTGTTCTCGTGTCTATCACCTGGACTGCCTGGATCCGCCGCTGAAAACCATTCCTAAAGGCATGTGGATCTGTCCAAAATGCCACGACCAGGTAACCGCAGCAGCAGAACGCCTGATCCCGGCTCTGGGTCAAACTTGTTCAGCTGTAGGACTGTTCAGTGCTTTGTAAGCAATCACACACAATGCAGTGCTGTGTTTTTTTGTCATTATTATTTTGTTTGTTTGTTTTGATGCTTATGTCTCATTCATTGTGTCAGTTGAGGGTGACATCTCACTTCCATTCACTCCATCGCCCGTTCCCCGTCAGTCCCACGCAGCGTGGTGGCTAACCTTGACTCTTTCTGGCTGTTCAGAGTCTCAGGCTTAGTGACAACCTCTGAGCGTCTTCCTTTTAGATCCTGAAAAAAGAAGAAGCCATTCCCTGGCCCGGCACCCTGGCTATCGTTCATTCCTACATCGCCTACAAAGAAGGTGAGGCTTCCTCCTGCTCAGCTTTGCTTTGGCGAGATCCCTTTGCTGATTTCGTGTGTTCCGTGTTTCAGCTAAAGAGGAGGAGAAGCAGAAGCTGATGAAGTGGAGCTCAGAGCTGAAAATGGAGCGCGAGCAGCTGGAGCAGAGAGTCAAGCAGCTCAGTAACTCCATAACGGTGAGAGACGACTCAGCTGAGCTCCAGAACGAGCCCTCATCATCATCCCTCCACGCCCTGCTTGTTTTTTTCCTAACCCGGAGCTTAACCCTATGGTGGATCTCTCCATTCGAAGGAAGTTGTTCAGAAGTTTTGTGCTTTGTTTTTAAGTCTTTAACCTGATCTTATATATATATATATATATATATATATATATATATATATATATATATATATATATATATATATATAATATATAATGAGGTTTCCACGGAAAGACACGTTCTCACTTGGAGTCGGGGACACAATCCTGCAGCCATGTCTCAGTAAAACACACAATACTGCATTCCCGATGCTCTTAGTGAGTCCTTGTCAGGGATTGAAGTTCATCCAACTTGTTCGCTAATAATCTTACGTTGCCCATGATGATGGATGGCATGGAGGGTTTGAAATTTCTCCTCCTTCTTTCTCTCCTCTTTCGATCTGCTCTGCATCCACGACGCCTTCATTTTTTTAACTCCTCTGGGATTTCTGGCAACAAAAGAAGAAGAAAAAAGCTTCTTTTATTCAAAATGACATTTTGAGAATAAAAGAATCGCAATAAATGTTGAGTTACTCCCAAGGCTCTGCTAACTTTAGCGGTGCAATTCTAGAATATCAAAGAAAAACAGCATTTTAAATCTGTTGCCAGCAGCTTCACAGTCTTCCATCATCTTAATGGTATTCATTGAAGCTCGATTCAAAGAAAAGAAATCGTGGTTGAAATCCAAAACCCCATTCTGTGCCAGAAAAATCGCAATTTCCGATATTTCTCAAAGTCGTTCAGCCCTACTTCTAGTGTTGTTGTTTTATGGATCTGTGCCTGTCTCTAACTCAACTCTTGGATCTGACGCCGCCTCTTCTTTGTTCCTTCAGAAATGCATGGAGACCAAAAACACCATCCTTGCTCGACAGAAGGAGATGCAGCTGTCCCTGGACAAGGTGAAACATCTTATTCGCCTCATCCAAGCCTTCAGCTTCAACCAGGCGATGGCAAAGACGGATGGGAAGGACGTTCGGGTGCAGGACGAAGCGAGGGTCGCACTCGGCTCCGTAGACGCAGCTCAAGTCGTCACAGCGGAGAAGCAGGCGGTCGGCAGCAAACCGGAGGAGCAGAAGACAGACGGAGCTTCAGGAGGGGAAGGAGATGGCAGCGGCACCGTCCAAACTAACTGTCCCGGTGTCGGCGTTGCGATGGAGCTTCACACAGAGACCAGTCTTTGTGTGGACGTGCAGGCAAAGCCTGAGACTGAAGCGGCTCCCGCAACTGTCGCCACCACCAACGGCACGACGGAGCCGCCGTGCCCCGCCCACAGCCCCGCCGCCGCTGAGAACAAGATGGCCGCCGTGACCCCCGCGGAGACGGCGGTGGAGAAGAAGCAGGAGGAGCTCAGCGGCGGCGGTGGCAGCAACAACAGCAAAACCTCAGAACCCTCCCAGCATTCTTTGCCAGCTCTGCTCGTCAGTTTGGACGATAAAAAGTAACGCTGCGTCTCCGTGGCTGCAGGAAGTCAACTTATATATTGAAAAAAAAAAAAGAGAGACCTTTGCTTGCACCGCACGGTGCCCTGAAGTTGCCAATCTGTATAAATGTTGTTTGTTTGCATTGTATTGTCAGACTGTGTCAATGGTAGATGTACAGCCCAAGTCACCCGACTCTGGGAAGACCCAGGTCATCATGCCAATTAGTGATAGACTTTATAGAGGGAATGCTCATAGGAAGACTTTCTTCATCATCACACCAGTGTGTGCCTGTTACAGTGGCCCCTGTGTTCTGTTCACGGCTCCTAGGACAACCCAGAACATGGAACCAAACATCTGTCGGGGGTGGGGGGGTTGGGGAAGCTGGTCCGAGAAGCAGTGTTGTAAACGTTTGTGTACTGAACAGAGAACATGTTGTCCTTGTCCCGCCGAACCTGATGGGAACGACGCTCCACAGTCCGAGGTTCTGATCAGGTTCTACCCCAGAAACCAAACCAGAACCCAATCTGTTCCAATTTGAAGGCTTCAGATTGATTCAAAACTATAATCTGAGGTGTGACACCAAGATTTGAAACAAAACAAAGAGGCAAACGTGGCCATGAAGTGTGTTTTCAGTCATTACAGCTTAACTCTGTAATCTGATCAGACTTATTCCTAAATCATCTCTGTGGAAACTTGACTGGGTGAAAGGTTAGGACACACCCACAACATTAGAAGTAGTCAAACATTTTGCATATCTTTGTTTTTTTAATTTGTTTTTTAAGAAGACATAAATAGAAAGTGTCAGCAGCGGTACATACAGCTGTAAAACATAGATTTTTATTACCATTGAGGTAAGTCTTTAGCCTTATCAAGAAATTTCCAAAACTTTAAAACACATTATTGGATTGTTTAACTTGAGCAGTATCTAATTTTGTATTTCAGGTATCAAATCTGTGATTATAGGGTTATCTTAATGTCTTAAATTAAAGTTTTTACTGGACATGGATCCAATTTGCTAAGAAAATATTAATAAACGCACCTAATCCTTGTAAAGGAGACATCCCAGAAAGCATTCCCACATCCCCAGAGAATCAACCAGGGAAGTAAGGTTAAATAAAGACCTAGACCTCCACTTTTTTTTTTTTTTCGATTGAACTCCCACTGAGTCGCAAAGTCTTTTGAGTCATGCTGAAGCCTTTAAAAGTTTAAATTAATCTTCTAAGAAAAAAGCCTAAACCCAGCTCCATCCGTTAGCCTCACCGCCCAATATCCTTGCCTTCCCATCATTCCCAGGTTTTGTACCCATATGTCTCCCAAAAGAGGCCGGGCGTTGATTTCGAGTTGACACGGACTGTGGATGCTGGTAGACGCTGGACACTGGATTACATTCATTGTTCCCTGGTGGACATGGGGTTTGGACGCTGGGCGTTAGCCCAATGTGGTCCTCACGTCCAGGGATGAGGCTAAACAGGCGGGGTAGCCTAGCAGATGTTCTCAGTGGTGTCGGTCAGTGTAGTGATTGAGTTTTCATTCGTGAGTCGTGTGTGTGTGTCAACTGTGAGCACTAAATGTGAATTTGCAATATTGCAACGTCAACACACACAAACTCTATCTGGGCTGTTTGTTTTTTTATAGGAAAAGATATTCAGGTCTTCCTAGTCCCCAGAATAAGTGCTTTCTGTTCCTGAACCTGCTGGACTGGCATCATCATCTGCCGTCATAGTCATCATCCCTGCCGCCACTGGGTGGCGGTGATCGTTTGAATCCTGAACTGCCAAAATTATTGATAATGTTTCCACATTTAGCAGGGACTCATCCTCTTACTGTCCTCGAAGATCAAATCATCGGAAGATTCGGATGCAAAGTCCCGGGGCCGAGACAGGAGAGCATTGGGGAACAATAACCACAGCAGGAAGTGTTCCCGTCCAAAGAGGCAGAGGGATCTGTTGGAGGTTAAAGGACGACAACACAATTCCTGAGATTAAAGCACAAGCTAGCTGCATTACAAAAAAGTGCTGAAGAGTTTTTTTGTACGTTCCAGTGGAGTTAAAAGTATGCATCTCTTCATTGTTGTGTGACTTCCCCATTCATTGCCAATATTGCCCCTCTGTGTGTGTCTGAGGCTGGAGTCCAGTTAGGGGTTTATCCCTCTTGGTTAGTCTGGCTTTAAGTCGTAAGGTGAACCCATTAGACGTCGGAACAACCGATCAGAAAGTCAACGGAGTGAAAATAAAGATACCTCCGTTTCTGCTGGAGGCTTTAGTTACACTGTGGGTTGCTTCAGTTCTCTAATGTTGTGCTCACCCCTTTGTGATTGCGAGGAAACATTCAAAACCTTTTCGGTAGAGAATCCCCTCTCAAAATAGTTTATAAATGTTCGGAAGGAAACGTCTTTGGGAGCAAGAGCTTTAGATGCATCCCTGCTCCAACAACTGAATTACGTCCTTAGCTTGTCATCAGTACTGCTGAGGCCTGGTAATGTGACATTCATTTGATAGAGAAGGGATGCAACTTAAGTCAAACTTGAGGACTTTGATATATGCTTTGTTTCCACTGAATGGTAGAGCACAGGTCGGTACAGTCGGGTACAATATTTTGCCCATGTCCATGGTAAAAGATGTCCATTCAAGCTACCCATACAACAACATTCCTGGGCCCATTTCAGTTGTATGACCAAAAGACAATGGTATAGTTCAGTTATGGTGCAGCTACTGGCAACACCCAAGACAGTCCATTGATTAGGCAACAAAAAACCTTCATGACATATGGTGGTGCGTCACGTTTGCCAACACACTAGTATGATGCTACAATGGGCGTTTGGGTTTAACACCTCTTCCTACTGAGAGTCCAAGTGGTGGAAGAAAATGTACACCTGAATACGCTAGACTATAAAATGACTATTGACCCATAGCATTCATTGGCACCCCGTTCAGATGTAGGCTCATAGGGCGATGGTATGGTGCGGTTTAAGCATCACACGACAGAATCCATTTATCGGGGTACAAAAAAATGTCACAAGACATAATAGCATGCAGTTGTCGTCTTGACTAGCACGACACTCCATAGAAGCTTTTGGGTTTAACCCTTCCTGCCCAGTGAGAGTCCAACTGGTGGTGGAAACTCTCGCCTTCTAGTTGTCGGTCTAATGCTACCTATGGCACGTTTGTGGCAGAGCTACTGGTATCACTCAAAACAGTCAGTTGATAGGGGAACTGAAAAATATCCTGAGACATTCTAGTGTGATGCTGTGTTAAGTGGGCTCTGGCTGGCCAGTGAAATTTCACCCAACAGTGGAAATGCCCTCCTGAGTACACTAAACCATGAAGTAGTGTGCCGCTCAGTGGAAACGAGCAGATCAAACATCCCATCTACTGGGATCGCTGCTCTGCTTGGATTAACGCCATGTTTCCTCTCCTGGTGGTAGGGGTGAGCTTCTGCTTGGTTAGTGGTCCTTTGCAGGGGTTTTGGTTACATGGCTGTTTGCATCCCAGAGAAATGTGTGTGGACTTCAGCCAATCTGACGGGGGGGGTTGAGATAAACAAGGAACCCAAATGTCCCTGCTTCCTTTCGAATCCCGCTTGTCGTGTTCTGCTCTCCGTTGGGTAGCCATGGTTCTCATTCCAAACCCGTAGATCTGATCGCTTGTCAGCTCTGTGGATCCTTCCCCTCAGTACAGTAGGTACCTCTTGAGTGCCTTTCTTCAAACAGCAGATAATATTTGTCTCTCGACTTGCACTGTGACTCGTAGAAATTTAACGAAACCCAACCTGGGATCGCCCGGCCCCTCCACACTCCCCCGGCTGCCAGGAGTCGAAGCAAGCTTTCTATTTCCCATAAACCCCCTTTGATTCAATCACGTAGTGTTCTCTTGTTTGTCTTAGAAGTTGCCTTAAATGTGTTTTTAATTTTTGGTAAAATGTTTAGGTTTGGGGTCAGAGGGGCCCGGAGTGTTTGCAGAGGCGGTCTTCGATCTCGCTCTGATCCGCTTGTCGTGCACTTTTAGTTTGATCAGTATTATCCGAGCAGAGATGAGTTAAGTTTTGTTTTTGAAAAGGCAACCCCCACCTTCCCCATTCTCCTCTTCCTGTCTCTTATTTTGTAGAAGCGTTGGGTTTACAGGATTAGATCACATGAGCCGAAACTCATTTCGGATGAACAAACCTGGACCCAGTGAGCACCATCGGTGCACGCTGAGGTGCAGCACATGCCTTCTTATGCAAGTTTTTATATCGACCTTTTTTGTTATTATTATTATTATTATGCATCGCTTCAGTTTTTTATGTGAAACTTAAGTCACCTTTTTCGTGTTTTTTTTTTTCTCAGAACATTCTGGCACCTGGATGCCAAACGTGTGCATGTGTTTACACATTCGGGTAGCCATTCAGCGGGGAAATGTTTGGATTTGGTCCGTACCGAGGCCCTTTCAGTCGGCTTTTGTAAACATTGAACCTCTGTGGCTTTAAGGAAGCCGTGGAGGGCTGGGCTCGGGTGATTTCTTGCAAGTTTTTTGCATTCTGTTGCAGTACTACGAGCAACCACTGGGGCCGACTGGAGCAAGGGTTTGGCGCGATTTCAGCTCTCTGGGGTTTCAACCCTTTTTAATTTAGCTTTTGTTTTAACTATGCCGTCGCTGCATGGATATCGAGATCTTTAATGCCCCGTAACTGAAATCTGGAAGCAAATATATCCAAAGAACTCTGCATATCATTGGGGGGAAGTTATTGCGTCATTTATTAACGGTTATGGGGCTCCATCGTGAGTTCGGGACCCCACGCGGGGTGGCGGGGGGTTGGGGTCCTGTGGGGGGGGGGGTTGCTTTTTCGTCTATCAGTTTTAAAGAGATCAAGTCATGATTGTGGCCTTCTAGTATTCTGTGGGTTCATGACGTCATTCCCCTGTTGTCCCGCTCAGCATCTATCCATCCACTCACCACTCATTTATCCTGTCTGGAGCCTCTACACCTGCAGCTTCTCACCTCATTGACACAGCTGAGTCCATCAGGGGTGTGTTGAGTGCAAAAAATCTGAAAAATACAACAACAAAAAAAATCTAAAAATGTTGAATCTTTTTTTTCTATCTTCCATTCAGTGAGATGCATTGTAGCGATCAGAATAAACAAAAAGTTCACCTGGTGTGCTGAATAATGTGTAAATTGGTTATTACACAATCTGAATATTTGTATAATTGTTTGTATTTTTTCATAATGATTTTGGAAAGGAATGTGTTTATTTTTTTGACTTCTGTTCCAGATGTGTCTTCTGTTGGCCTGACATTGTGACTGGTCTGGTGGGATTCTTACCTCTGTATTGAGCCTCTTCTGTGATGAATTCTTTGTATGCAGTGTTTAGGAAATACTGTAGGGAACATGGGGAGGAGTTGATATTAGGAGCATTTGATCAATTTGTATTTATTTATTTTATCATTTTGTTAAAATAAATCGTGAAAAACAAAAGGGTATCTCTTGTAATTAATGTTCATTGACACTATACCCTTTAAGGATCTCTATGCCATGATAAAGGCGGTTTAGCTAGGAATTTAAACTCTTTTCAACATGGGTGTTAAAAGTTTAGCCGTTCTGGAATCCATGGACAAGCTCACCTACAACCCATTTTTTTGTCTCACAAAGGAGATGGGGGGGGGCCAGACAGGCTTTTGTTTACCCAGTTGGCCCCAAAGTAATACCCCAAACATGGGAATAACTTGGGTTAATGGAACGATCCTACCTACGACCCACTCTTCAGCCTATTAGAAGCTACATTAAAACTTGAAGGATTAGGCAGAGGTTTGTTTTTGTACATTTTTCCAGTATGTGACTAAAAATGTAGTCCCTTTGTTAAAACTATGAAGAATCCACTAATGCTTGCTGTGGTTTTAACAAAGCTAGCTTAGAGTAATGGGGGTGGCACCAATAAAAAATAACTAAGTAGGTCTATTATGAGGAATATTATTCACAATGCAAAGCAGAACAGAGAATAAAACATTTTAATCATTCATGTTCCAGGTATTGAGATCTATATCAAGCAAGTTGCTCAATGATTGAGCAACAGCAGAGTGGCGCAGCGGAAGCGTGCTGGGCCCATAACCCAGAGGTCGATGGATCGAAACCATCCTCTGCTATTTTTTTCTTTTTATATTTCCGAGAATCATTTTTTACATTTTACGTCCATTTGTGGATATAAATGAAGGCTAATTATTTATAAAGTAGTGTAAAAATGAAAGCAGTTAAATAGATTAACTTGTTTAGAGCTGCAGTGTTTATTGAACTTCAATAGGGTTTTTTCATGCCCCCCACGCCAAATATGGGAGGTAGCTAATGTTGCGTGGACAGCTGTGGCAGCAGCTTCCACAACCAGCAGGGCAGGACGATCCTTGACGGCCTGCTTGGCGCGGAGAACCAGGAACCAGAGAGCAGTCAGAACCGAGACAGGCGGCAGTGTGGCCGCCTGTCAGGGTCAGGGTGACATGTACGGCGCAACTAGGGTTTTTAAAGCTAGATAAAAGTTATTTTGTAAAATTAGGGCGAAATACTAGACATCTTGCTCTCTGGTTATATAATAACATGCCGCAACATTTTTTAAATTTATTAAATTTTATTGAAAATTAGGGGTGTCTCAATCCAATATTGGCATTGGATATCTGTCTGACATCAGGGGATAAAACAAAAATCAGCAAATCTACAAAGGTGCCACTTATTTTATCTAATTGTAGAACCTGTTATATTTATTCAGCTATTGTTAACTATACTCTTTTATCATAGTTTAATTCTTTAAATAAACAGGAAACTGCCAACATGTCCTGTTGGTTCAAACATCAAATAACGAAGAATCAACATCTGAGCCATTTGGTGATTGCTGTCCGATAAGTTCGTTTTCCTTGAAATTTGAGCAGCAAATAAAGCAAAAGAAGGCAGATTTATTTGAAAACCATCTTAATTAGAGTGGCAGTTTCAGACCAAATCACCAGGGGGCAATCTGTCATAGATTAATATATGAAATGACCAAAAATCTAGCAGATGTTAACCAACCCTATCTAATGAATAAAGATAAAGGTGCAAAACCCATTTATGTTTATTAATTGTTAAAGTTAACTTGTGCATGTCATAAGAAATGTTTTTATGTCCTACATTTAAAAAAAAAACAATATACAGAAATAACAGGTCTAATTTCCTGTCCGTGTATTTGTAAGTATTTTAAAGGAGGTCCTAAACTGGCTGCAGCCCTGGGGCCCAGCTGTATAGAAGTACTGCCCTGGTCAAATCAGGCCCCGCCCCACACAGGGGCGTGGCTATAAAGGGGACCCCATTATTAACTGTAACCACCCAATAAAATAAATTAAAATAGGTTTATGAAAGGAAATAAATAGTAAAAAGGTTTAATTTTGGAGTGGGCTGCATTTAAAAATTCATCACCTATTTTAATCTCTTGTAGAACCTTCCTACTTTTATGAAGGTTTAATATTTATGTAACTATTGCTTTCAATGGCTAATTTAAATAAGGAATACATTCTGCACAAGCTGGGTAAGTCTGTGTATGCTTTGTTGAAACGTGTAGGTGTGAATGATTTTTCTTGTAAATCATTTTATTCTAGCAAAAAAGAGAAATATTGATTTATTTCACCAGTATTACAGGTTCACCATGTTTTATTTGCTTATTATTTGGGTATCTATTGAAGTAATTATTATCCACGCATAAACATTGAACTTTTTTATAGCTGATTTGGATGATGATCATTTGATATTTAATGCTATTTCCCAGCCTTTCATCTCTAGACACTTTTCTGTATAACTGCGGCATTCATTTGATGTAGGAGCTCAGCGCGAGCTCTGGATCAAAGCGTCCGCCTCCGTCGCGCGCTGACTCCGACTCAGACTTCAATGTTCGCGCGGCTGCTTTCTTCCGCCCTTGCATGTCATTTCCTGTGATGAAAATGGTGGCCACGGCCCAGGGAGGCGACTGAGTCGGTTCGGCAAATCTAACGCAAAGTTTGCAGCCGCAGAGCCTGGAGGAGGAAGAGGAGGAGGAAGAGGGTGAAGAAGAGGAAGCTCAGCCCGGGAGAGAAGCTCCGCGTCCCCGCAGCGCGTCCTGTCTAGGTGGGTCAGGGACTCTGTAGCCAACCTGGCGACTAAAAAATGGCTCCTGGAAAAAAGCAGGAGCTTCTCTGCTGCAGGGGAGAGAAAGATAAATCATGTTTTATTTAACATAGGAACAAATGACTGGACTCTCATTTAATGCCTGACTGATAATGGGTCAGACAGATGAATCATATTTATATATACATGTACACGCATCTGTGTCTGTAGATCAATAGTTTAATTGCACAAAAAATCAAACCTCCATGAGCCAAATGCATAATTGTATTCATTTTTAACCATATTGTGTTCATTTGGACATGAACAATAACTTTGAACAAAGAAGTAATGGGTCCATTTAAGAAATAAGACTTTAAGGTTTCCTTCTGTAAAATATATCAAACCAGGCTTTAGTTGAGCAGTTTTATCTTTTATCTGAAATTAAAAAAGGTTTTTTTGCCCTCGGACTGAGTACAGAGGCCCTCTGGTGACACGGGTGAACAAATATATTACACGACCACGACTTGTTTAACGCGTGGCCGTGAATTAATCAGGCGTGGCTACGAGATTCTATTCCGTGGCCACCATCTGTGAAGTTAGTTTGAAGTTGGATATTCAAGCTCCTTAGAGTTAGTGGTTTCTCCTTCCTAGGAAACATGGTTGTTGATTTAGGGACCGTCAATAAAGTACTGTCGCATGTAGCGACAGTGGGGAGGAAAAACTCCCCTTTAACAGGAAGAAACCTCCAGCAGAACCAGGCTCAGTACAAGCAGCCGTCTGCCACGACTGACTGGGGGTTTGAAAAGACAGAAAACTAAATTAGAAGCACAGGATACTGAAATAATAGAGTAAAAGACTATACTGTATACAATACTGTGGGATTATTCTACAACATGACACAGATGAGGTTTGCAGGATTGTTAATATG
Organism: Orestias chungarensis; assembly: GCA_032876305.1. Classification (NCBI taxonomy): domain Eukaryota; kingdom Metazoa; phylum Chordata; class Actinopteri; order Cyprinodontiformes; family Cyprinodontidae; genus Orestias; species Orestias chungarensis. The sequence continues at coordinate 1,928,060 of JAVLVB010001045.1, read as the reverse complement.
TATTTTAACATATCAAAGTATGAATGTTATAAAAAAAAAAAAAAACTTACATGTAAAAAAAATTTCTCAGATATTTGTAATGAGGTTGATGTGATACGTTATACTCTATAGTTTATGGTTATATAGGAAAACTGGACGTAGGTGGGTTAGAAGCTGTTATATATGTGCTGTCCTAAAAACAAGTTTCTTTTTAGATCGAAGTGAACAATTACAGAATCAGATAAGCTATACAGCCCTCCCCAGTAGAGCCGGCCCAAGGCAAAAGCGAACTAAGCACCGGTTTAGGGCCCGAAGGCCACTAGAGGGTCCCCAAGTGCAGTTTAAAAGAAGGTTCTTTATTTTTTATTATTCCATGTGTAATTAATAATAAGTATAAGTGACCTGGCCTCTAGAAAATCAAGGAAGTAAAGGTTTTAGGAGTGGGTGGAAGATTGAAGAAGGATCAAAAGTCAAACGTTAGCAACAATAGTTTTTTTATTTTCTGTAGCCTTTATTTAAGTAATTCTTTTGCACATAGTTATAGTTACATACATTTATATTTAAGTTTTCAGAGTGAGTTAATCTAATTATTCATCTGTTTTTATTTTTTAATAAACCATTTGTGTTACCTTGTTTCAGCTAACTTCATTTATCTTTTTTAAGTATTTGGGTGATATTTATTGTTTCTTTTATTCTGTTTTGTACAATTGAATCTTTTGTTATTTTTATATATTTAAGTGTTATTTGTTGCATGTTTTTGTTCTTGCAGTACAACTTATTGTTGCACGTTGCTGTTGCAATTTTTTAGCTAAAATGTTCTGTAAATTAAACCCTGGCCACTCTTATAGCTATATGTGTTACCCTTTAAGATTTAAAACCATATGTTGGACATGATTTATCATTCTTAAATTGATATTATTTATATTATTATTCCATTGGTATTACTTATGTTTCTGTACAGCAACGGTATAATTTCAACAACACATTCAAGTTTAAAGACTTGTCAGGCTGTCAATAGAAGGTAAACAACACAAGTTTATTGTAGGTGTGTGAATGATCAAAAAGTGATATTGACTAAAATAGAGGGCCCCAAAATCAGATTCTGCTTAGGGCCCCATGGAGGCTTGGGTCGGCCCTGCTCCCCGGAAAAGTGCGGGCAAAAATCCTGGGTTTTGTGGTGAATTCTGCAGCATTTCGTGCCGTTTTCTGCAATGAAAATGCGGGAAATCTGCAAAAATATGTGGAAAAGTGCGAAAAACCTGGGAAATGTTATTTCCAAATGTAGGAGAATAAACCTGCTTCTCCCACATCTAGTAAACAGCAAACATGACATAACATAGCAGCATAGCTGAGCCAGTTATTTAGTCCCGTTATGCTAGCGTAGAGTCATGGACCATTTAAAGTAATCTGTGAAAATCTATCCCCATAAATATTAATTTCTAATCTAGTCTTTGTAAATATGGCCAGCAGGGGTCAGTATTTGTCCACTATGATCATATAATTTAGCTTTTCTCATTTTAGTTTTTTGTGTTTATTTAGTTTCCATCTGAGCTAAATTCAATGCATGTATCATCAGGTTTGCTATGGTGAAGGTGAAGCTCCAGCTCCCAGCAGCTGGAACATTCCTCAGAGGTCTCAGACATGGACGATGAGCTGGACTTCTACTGACATGGTTCCATTATGACAGAGCCCTCATCGGACCTCTGGTGTGAGTTTCTTCATCGTCTCTCCCACAGTCTCTGCCTTTTAACCCACAAACACCAGGCTCTTCTTACTCCGATCAATATTTCATCCTCCAGTCTGTGAAGAATGTCAGAAGCATTTCCAGGACGAGTGTCCGTCCCACGGACCTCCACTGTTCATCTCTGATACGCCAGTGACCGCTGGATCAGCCAATAGGGCGGCTCTCTCAATCCCATCCGGGCTGGAGATCTCCACTGAGGGAGGGGAGGTGGATGTTCGCTGCGTTGATGCGATCTTCCCTAAGGGGGTTGTGTTTGGTCCATACCAGGGAGAGCTGGTGTCGAGGGAGGAATCAGGCGGCTCCTCCTCCTGGATTGTGAGTTAAACAACTCTAAACCCCTAAAACTGTCAACTATTTTTGTCTATTTCTGGTGCAAACATCTCAGTAGGCCTTAAGGTAAGGCAAAAATAACACAAGTAGAAATTGGAGCTTGTTTTAAGTCAATAATTGTTACATTTTTATATGGTTAGACTTCCTTTAGCATGGAAAATGGATGGCTGGATGGAAAACAAGCTACAATATCTTACTTATAAGTTAGTTTTGTCTTGTGTAAAGTCTTCTAAGATGTTTTCACTAAAAACTAAACAAAATACTTGGTAAGATTTACTGTTTTTCCAGTGTAGCTCTAGTTTAAGACCCTGCTAGGACCAAATTAAGTCCAACTGTGTCTCTTGTTTGGTATTTCAGATTTTTGATTTGAACAGCTCCTATCAGTCTATCGATGACAGCGACGAGTCCAAAGCCAACTGGATGAGGTAACGTCTGACTGACAAACTGAAAGACTGAGGAGGACAAAAACATTTTAATATGAAATGTTCTGAGATATTTGGTTTTAGCTTTTCCTGTTACCTTTGATATTAATTAAGATAATGCCTAAATGAACAGTAAAAGGAGAGAACTTAATTTAAGGTTCAAAGTTAGGTAACTGTGCCTGATGGCTCCTCTCGCATTCTACTTTTAAACCCTACTTATTAATCAATTTGGGCTGATCTGCAGGTTTGTCCGTACCTCATCGGAGGACAGCGATATAAATCTGACGGCTTTTCAGCACGGCAAACAGATCTACTTCAGAGCGTGCAGGAAGCTGCAGGCTGGAGAGAAGCTGAGGGTTTGGTTTTGCGACGACTACATCCAAAAACTTCAACATGTGTCTCAAGACAGCATCGTTCGCATCCTGGACACAGGTGAAACTTGCAGGACCGCATTAAAGACAGAATGGATGGGTGGTTTAGTCCGATTTGTCCACCAGATGGCAGTGTTTTACTTTTTTCTATACCACATTTAAATCTCAAACCTCTTGGTACCAATTAATCTTAGTGAGTGACATCCATCTATTTTACTTGATGTAGTATTATTTTTCTGCAGGTGGTGGTCTAAGAAAGCAGAAAATTTTTTAAAGCAAGATTTCAAACAGACATTAGCATGTAAACTGACCACTAGTGCAAGACCAACCTGTATTTTTACTCAAAACCATTTTCTTCTGTATAAAACTTTATTTACACTGCTAGTTCCCTGAAAAATCTATGTAATGGGGGGGTGAACCGTTCTCACTTCCATGTTTGATGGCATAAACTATTCTCCCGTTTTATTTATTCATATACATTTAAATGTTTAAATAAATAGTTGGTATAGTTAATCAGAAACACATCTGCAGAACTTTGACACAAATTTTTCATTTTGTTAAAGGTCAGCAAGGACAGAAGTCCCGTCTAGTGTGTGCAAATACATATTGTATGCTGCAGTCAAAATACTGGAGATAGGATGTTTCTGAAAATATAGGATGTCCTAGCTAAAACGGGTCTTTTGGAAAACCTTCAATCCTCACTCTGCACCCTCCCCATATGATTAACTTAATAATATTTTCTCATGTCTTATCTGTAAATGATGGAACTGGTTTTGTTTCAGATCCAGAAAAAACGATGGTCCTGCAGAGACTTCAGAAGGATTTAAAATCTCCTGGTCTGCCAAGAGCTCGCAAGTCTAAACTGTGCACAGGCAAAGAGTGCTGTGACCAAATAGACGGCCAGCCTCCTGCCAAGAAGAAGATTGACCTCATCTTAAAAAACGTTCTGGATGCCTCTCTGGAAGAATCAAGCAAGTCCAAATCTGAATCCTGCCTTCTTGGTGATAGTAACAAAAAAGACCTCCATCTGGCTGCTGGCTTATCTGAAAGCTGCCTTAGGGTTTCCACCTTAAAGGTGGAAGAGAGTGATGGAAACCTGACCAGCGAAGAACCCTCCACCTCTTTTTGCCCCAACTGTGTCAAACTGAAGAGAAGGATTGTGGAGCTTGAGGAGGAGCTATCACATCTACGAAGTCACCAAATGAACTCGGTTGGTCCATCAGGTTTAGGACTCCAGCGGGGTCCACCACATCCAGAACAGGCTCCCATCGAGGATTGCGAAGGTGGGTTCAAATAATTGTGTTGTACAGGCTGTTTAGTGGTAACAGAGTCAAAGTCATCTTTATTGTCAATTTTGGATTACATACACAGACGTATTGAGTAATCTGCCTCCACAGAATGAGCAACAGTAAGTCAAAATACACTCCTACATTTTCTTATGGACTATCAGTTAAACATAATGTAAAATTCCCAATGGGAAGCAGTTGTTTGTAAAAATCTAATTTGAACAATTTTGTGTTTACAGGAATGGAACCCTTGACATCGCCTCAGATGGTCCTGGATGAAGATGACCAAGAAGTGGACTCGGCCGATGAGTCGGTTTCAGCAGACCTTGTGATATCTCCCGAGGACTCATCAAAGCCTTACTCTGGAGCAGGCAGACGAATTCGCCGCTTCAAGCAGGAGTGGCTGAAAAAGTTCTGGTTTCTTAGATACTCACCGACCCTCAATGAAATGTGGTGCAACGTCTGCCGACAGCACACCGTTCCATCGTCTCGAACCTCAGCCTTCATCATTGGCTCCAAACAGTTCAAGATACACACCATCAAGCTGCACAGCCAGAGCAACCTCCACAAGAAGTGTCTGCAGCTCTACAAGCTGAGGATGCATCCTGAGAAGACGGAGGAGATGTGCAAGAACATGTCCCTCCTGTTCAACATAGCGTACCATCTGGCTCTAGAAGGACGGCCCTTTTCGGACCTCCGTCCTCTGGCTGAACTACTCAGGAAGTGCGAGCTCAAAGTAGTGGATCAATACTTGAATGAGGGTGACTGTCAGATTTTGGTCCACCACGTCGCTCGTGCTCTGAAGGAGGAATTGGCTGAGAAGATGCGTCTGTCTCCCTTTCTGAGTGTTATTGTGGACACTCAAACTGATGAACTTTCCCCAGATTTGGTGGCCATTTATGTCCAGTTCACAACAAGTGACAGTTCCCCTCAAATGGAGTTCCTGTCTTTACAGAGACTGAACATGTCTAGTGTGGACGGACACCTCAAGGTTCTTGATCAGGCGTTCAGTGTCTTGGGACTACGTTTCCAGGATTTGCTGATTGTAGGCTTTGGAGTGGATGGCACCAACATCTCTACTGGAATTAGAGCGAGCCTGTACAAAGCTGCACAAAAGACTTTTCCTTGGATCCTCTGCCTTCCTGTAATGATCCATCGGCCTCATTTTGAGGTTCTGGACGCTATCAGCGGGAAGGAACTCTCCTGTCTCGAGGACCTAGAAAACAATCTGAAGCAGCTGCTTAGTTTTTACCGCTACTCTCCACGTATGATGGCAGAGCTTCGATCCACCGCGCCGACATTATCGGAGGAAACAGAGTTTCTGGGTGATATCAGAGCTGTTCGATGGACAATTGCGGAACCAAATGTTCTGAATGCTCTCATCAAGGATTACCTGGAGGTTTTGGCACACCTGAAGGAGATCAGCAGCCAGACGCAGACGGCTGACGCTTCAGCTATTGCCCTCACACTCCTACATTTCCTTATGGACTATCAGTCTGTGAAACTGATCTACTTCTTGCTGGATATCATAGCTGTTCTCTCACGCCATGCCCTCATATTCCAGCGGGAGCACCTGCTTGTGTCTCAGGTTGAAGCCAGGATAGAGGAGACAATTCAGGAAATTGGCATGCTGATGGATTGCTCCGGTGAATATCTGCAGGAATTTGAGGAAACCTTCAGGGAAAGCTTCAACGGTGTCGCTTTAAGGAACCTTCGTGTTGCAGAGGCAAAGTTTCAGTCCATCCGAAAAAAGATCTGCAGCAAAAGCCAGGGCATCCTGTCCAATATGCTGCACTCGCAAAGCCGCTCCTTCACCAAAGCCTGCAAAGTGCTGGATCTTGCCAACTGGCCGAGCAACCATGAAGATTTGCAGACATTCGGTGAGGAGGAAATCCAAATCCTATTTAACCACCTGAACTCCATCCCTTCTGCAGGTCAGGAAAAAAGGACGAGTGAAAGCGGCAGCCTTCTGGTGGAATGGAAGGAACTTAAGGCAGACTACTTCAGCATTAACAGCTTTAAAGATGTTTCCATCTACATTTTCAGGTACAAGCAGCGTTTCCCACTGCTGAGCCAGATTGTGCAGGTCGTCCGAGTCCTGCCTAGCTCAACGGTCTGCTGCAATAATGGGCGAAGCGCTCTGCAGAGGGTTCGTACGAACAACCGTTCCCGGCTGATGATGGATCAGATGAACAACCTGCTCACGGTGGCCATAAACGGACCGCCCGTAGCAAACTTTGATGCAAAGCGAGCGCTGGACAGCTGGTTTGAGGAGAAGTCTGGGAGCAGCTCCTCGATCTCAGCTGAGGTTTTGAACAGGGTGTCAGATGCTGGTCCAAAGTCAACTCTGCACAGCACTGACATCGACACAGAACTCCTCGAGTAGACGAGAAAACACATAAATGAGCTCTGCATGAAAACACATGAAAAAGTTCAGTCAAACTTTTACATCCTGGAAAGGGAAAACATTAGGAGAATTCATTACGTACAGGAAGATCAGAGGGAAAGTTCCATTTGACATCAAACTTCTAAAATCATCTGGAAACGCAGTTACATTTCTTATTAATCACTATTTTCTTAAGCAAGGATGGGACCGTTATTAATAGTCTGTAGAAAAAATTGGGTTTAGGTATTCATATTGTTAGATTTATTACCAAAAGCTCTTTAAACACTTCTTTAAACACCTCTCCCAATCACCCAAGGCCTCTTCTTTTGAGTTAAAGCCGTAATGGGGCACAAAACCCGTCCAAAATGGGTCTAACACTTTAAGTTGGACACGTTTACATTTTGTGCACTTTTTAGGGTTAGATGCTTAAAACTGGTCAGACTTCCTGTCTCTTCAACTACCTTTTTGTACAATGGCAGACGGCTCGGCTTTATTTAATAAAAAAAAGCAAGAGAGACGTCATTGTCGGCTGTCTTGGCGGCATATCTGTAACTACCGGAAAAATCTCCACCTCCTCCAGGAGCTTAACGCTTACGAGGGTCGATTTCAGCGCTAGTTCACTTAAATTAACAAAAACAGCCACAATAAATCTATCCGCCATTTGAATCTTCTGCCCAGTTGGAAAGTTTGTCAGTTCGTCACATGGAAGGCGCTCTCTGATTGGTTGACCCTCAAGCATTCAAGTGGCAAAAGTTCAATATTCCCAACTCGAGCGTTTGGAGAGCTTTGGGCATCTAGAGCATCAGGCGCATCGGACGCTCTAGACGCACCGACTTTGCCTGTAAACTGGACGGTCTTGACACTCCTGACGCTTTTGGTTGTGAACGCAGCATAACAAATTTTGTGTCATATGTTTTTGCTACGTTTGCGCTGTTTCTTGCACATAAAACTTGTAGTCTGTGCCACAATCATTTTAAAGATAATAATAATAATGTATACTTTATTGATCCCGTAGGAGATTGTTTTTGGTGTACACCACACCGAGGCAGCCATTTCTTTGCAGGCGCCATTTAGGCAGTAGCGCCTAAGGACCCACACTGGATGCTGTGGTGTATTTTGCCCTGGGCTGGATTAGATGTCAGGTGACTTTCCCTTTGAGCTATCCAGCCGCAAATAAAAAAGTTTCCAGAACTCATTAGAGATCAACAAGATCTTTCACCGCAAAATCAAAGTAAGAAATGCAAGAAGAGCCTGTGAAACAAATCAAACAAAATCAACTAAGTTTGGTGCCAATTAATGTTGGTTACTAGCACAAACATCTGATGCCTATTTTTTAATATTATTTCATTGATGTGAGGGGACTGCCTTCCTTTTTTAACCTCAATATTTTTAATAAGGTCTAAAAAAAAAAAAGCAGCACAAGGATTCTCAAGTGGATCCTTGTGTGGTTCTCTCCCCAGGATCTCTACGTGGATCCTCCTCCAGCTCTGTATACTGTTCTCCGCTGGATTGTCCTCTACTTTTCTCCACTGGATCCTCTTCTGGTTGCCCGTTTGTTCCCGTCTTGGGCTCTTCATATAGATCCTCCTCTGGAGACTCGTATGGATTGTCTGTGGGTCCTTCTGTGGATCTACTGACGTCTTTTTTCCAGAGGCTCCTCCTGTGGGTTCGCTACTGAATCCTGCTGTGGATGCTGCACTTGTTGGCAGGATACCAGGGTGTCACACCCGAGGAACAATGAGTTGGTGTCAGAGTGAATGTACCTCTCTGTTTCGGCCGATTCAACAGCAGGACGCTTGGTCTCAGTGCCTGACAGTAACACAGTGTTTGGATGTAAAAACGGCTTTATAATTCTGCACTATTCTGAATAAAAAAACAGTGCAAACGCTGCCAAGACCTGTTTTTAAAGAGAGTAGCCTTTTCTGCTGTTTAATGGTTGTTGAACCAAATGAACGTGAAGTTACTCTGTGTCTTTTCTTCTGCTTTTCTCTATATCTACGGAATTTTTATTTATTTATTTTGTTAAATAATCCAAGCTGCATGATCAACTGAAGTTTTCTGTTGTTTAATGCACTAATGATTGTTGGACTTAATGTATTGTTTTATTGCTTTTTCTAAAACCCCTCCAGCTAAAACAAGCTCGTTATATTGTTATGGTTATCTTTTTTTGTATCTTGCGATGATTGTACTCTCTTGGTTATTCTTAAGTAATGTATTTTTTTCTTCTCATAGTTAGCCAACTTCTATCCCGAAAAGCTTTAAAAATACATAAAACACATTTTAACAGAAGAAAACTTGTCTGTTTTTTTTGCCATAAATATATTACACAGATTATGATCTAAAAACAAGATTCAAACTTCAACCTCCTTTTACATGAAAGCAGTGGAAATATAAGAATAGTGTAATTCCTCTACAACGCCACTAGATGGTGTTGTGAAAAAAACATAACTAAAGTCTTTCTCAAGTAATGCATTTTATGATGGTAAAATAGCTGATGAGGTTGAATGCTGTGTTCACACCAAATGCGTATGGAGCGTCCAAATTGCTTCAAGTTGGACGCGTTTACATTTTGTGCACTTTTTTAGGGTCAGATGCTGCAAACGCACTTGACGCGCGTCAATCGTACCCACTTCCAGTTTTCTCCGGTCGGACTTAGGGTCTATTCAACTATCTTGTTGTACAATGGCAGTCAAAACTAAGAGAGCGGCTCAAAACGCGTCTGACGCTCTGGTCTTAACGTGCGTAACGCGCTGCGAGACTTTTAGACGCTCTGCATAGACTTTTCATCTAAACTGGACGCTCTTGGCGCTCCAGCTGCTTTTGGTGTGAACGCAGCAGAACTGTTGCTTGATTCGACATTTGGTGTCTAGATATGAGACTTACTTGGGACTTGCAAAACAGACTTGGTCCAACGTCTGGCTAGTAGTATAGACGGACAGCGTGACAGCCAACACTCGCTAGCACCTAGTTAGCTAGGCCTGGGATTGTCTGATATTGGTCACAAAACAAATTTGCAAAAGAATCGGATTTGGGTCGCACTTGCTTGCTGTGTGAACGTAGCCTAAGATCGCCGTGGCCGTGGCGTCTGTGTCGTTGGCTGTTTACATTGTAGCATTTTGATGTCATTAGCGATCAGTTCCATAGCTATAAAACATCTTAAGCTAAAGCAGCTGAATGGGTGTCAGAAAGATGAAATCTGATGCCTCCTCCTCTCCGCTTTTACCTTTTTTTATTTGAACCATTTTCTTTCCAAACTATTCTAATATGTAAAACTGAAAATGTATTTAAGAAGAAGATCAGGATGCACATGGTAGATTTACTGTCGAATGTCTTCTAACATGGACAAACGCGCAGTCTTCTAGAAGGTTCGTTTTAATTACCAATATCACATAATAATCATTAGAAAATTGTTTATATAAATTTCAGTGTCTGAATATGGTTATTTGTGCTAAATGCTTTTTTGTAACTTTGGTCCATTTGGTAGAATTGATGAAACCCACTCGTTTCTTGTCATTGGCTCAACGTTTAACAACATCTATAGAACTACTATGTCAGAGGCTTTTTATGTTGTTTCATCCATTCTCATCCTGTTGGAAAACGCAATTTTTAACTCAAGTGTCATACATTACACGGATGGCTAGTATGTTTGGGATCAGCCCAGGAACCTGCAGTCAATACAGCCCTTAGTGGAACCCAGCAGGTGGGCCACGTTTCACGTTGGGCCAGGGTTTTGAACCCAGCTGCTATTCAATAAACAAAATAACCAAAGCATCAGACCGTAGCTACAGAACTGAAAATATTACCAGACGTTGTTCGTCTCCAGGAGACGACGAGCTGAGACTCACTGAGAAGACAAAGCAGCTTCCTGCCAAGTTTTCCAACCATTAGGACTCCAGTCTGCGGGAGAGAAAGCTACTGGGGGCACGATTCAACCAGCAAAGACAACAGTGAGGAACTTATAAACACAATTTTTCCTATCTAATGTGACCGAGCTGTTTATCAACTGGTAAGGTTTGACAATAGTTTGGTTTGCTGCTTCTTCTAGGTGGCCAGTCTGGGAATTAATCGGGTTCACTTCAGAAATTCATGGCACACCAAATGTAATTAATAATAATTACATTTTTAATTACATTTTTACTCATAACTACATTAGAATTGATCCTAGTTGTTAAAAGTTACTTAAAATTCAGTTTACTGTATCCAAAATGTATTTGGAATATATATTCGTAGTCTATCATTTACATCCCCACATGCAGAGTTTTAACATCTTCTTAAAAGTTCACAAAACAAACTGCTAGCTGAACTTCCATTTTTTTAATGTTTTCCCAGAAGGTGTCGGAACCAACAAACACCAGACCAGGTGGAGTTTCTATGATAAAAAAAGAAGAGAGCGAAGCCATAAAGTTAGCAGTAGAAATAAAAGTAAATAACAACAATTTGAAAGTAGAAAACAAGGAGCTGAGCGTGGAGGCCAATAAGGCCTATCTAAAATAAATCTCTCTTTTTAATCTTCAGCAGCTGAAACAAGGGTCTTTTATGGAGAAATGTTCGCTTATGATTTTAATAATCTAAAGGTATCGACAAAAGCATTTTTATTAGGGAGGAAAAACTTTTGTGTTCGTTCTGTATAAAGTTAGAGTAAAAATCTAAATAAATCTACTTTCTGAATGATCTTCATGCAGATTTCAAAGAAAAAGATATAATAATGGGAAAGGAATATTAAAATGTATTTGATGCAGAAAAAGTAAGAGGAATGTATCAACCAGAATGCGAGATGTTCAGATCCTTGATATACATAATAAAAGGATTCCAGATTAACTCAAACAGATCCCGTTTGCCCTTTAATACATATGTAATCTTTTCCAGAGGGAGGGTTGATAACATCTGCGGCAGCCATTGGATTATAGATGGTGCGTGACTTTGTTTTCAAAACAATGATATACATCTTTTTGCACTGAGCAAACTTAGATTTATAAATGTTCGTTTTTAGCATAATTATGTTTCTCACTTTTTCCAAACACAAACAGCTCTGGATCAAGAATTATTTGATTGGAAATCATTTTCTCAGTTACATCTTTTACCTCTTTCCAAAACAGTAACATTTTCCTTTTGGACACACATCAGGTATCTCCCTGTTATACCTATTGAGGTCCACTGGTGTTATGAAAACCCCCATTAACCATTTAAATTGGATCATTTTAAGAGCTGTATTGATAGAGCTGGTGTGGGCCAAAAGGTCGGCTCTGAAACAGCTCCACTCTGGGAGGTTTAAACGTATGTTTGTAGAGGACCTTTTAAAAGGTCAAACAGCGTCTGGATGTCTGCAGCAGCCAAAAAGTCCCTCATACCAAACCAGAGCCATTTGCTCCCATATTAGAGACCGACTACAGACTAAAGGCCCGGTTTGTGACTGCAGAATCCTGAACTTTTCCCTTCAACTTCAGGCCACTTCTACCACCGGCAAGGCATCCATTTCAGTTCAGCTTTAAACTTCAACAACAAAATTGTCAGGTTGAGTCTTTCCAGGTTATTTCTAGGTTGTCCACTGGGGGTCACCACTGTTTCTCTGTTTCAGTTCCTCTCCAGCTGCTCACCTGGCCAGATGCAGCCACTTGGTGGAAACGAGCTGGACCAGTATAAGAGGAGCGGTGAACCATCTACTTGACGCCTGAGTATTAGTTGCATCCGGTAACCTTAACGCTCAGTGCCAGTTTTCTCTAGGTGTCTCTAGTAGCTCTAGTTCTTAGCTTTTGTCTTTTATCTCCAGTTCCTCCAGTAGTTTGTTTATTTTTAGAGTTTTTTGTAGTTCATGTTTCTGTTTAGTTGCTACTTTGTTTAATTTGATACTTTACTTTTTCCGCTTCATGCTCCTGATTATCTCCTGTGCTCCACCCAGGTTTCACTACCATCAGTATTCACACCTTCAGGACTTCCCACGATCATCACAATCCTCTGGTTCACCGCTCAACTGGTTCAGCTCGGTCCACCGGGTCCAGCCTCCATCATCTGGCGTTCTTGTCCCCTTGACTACCTTCCTAACTGCAAAGACTCTCCACTCACTCTTCCTGGTGTCTCCACCTTCCATCCACAAAGTGAGATTGTTAATCACGCTCCGCCTGCATCACCTCACCCGTTCTGCTTGCCTGTCAGTGATTCCCGGTCTCCCACGTCGCCCCCCCCTCCGTCTGTGCCTCTCACTGAACTGTTCGTTGCCTGACGAGTTTGGATTCCCGCTGCTGATCATCTCTGGTTCCCTTCCGTCACCCCTTGCTGTTATCCAAGCTGGTTCAAGATCCACAACCCTTTCAATAAACCTTATTATTTTTGTACTCCTGAGAGTCCTCGTGTTTATGTGGGTCAGAAGCCTTAATAACAACATGACAAAAATAACAGGTTCAATTCGTGAAAACCAGGTTATCAACAACAGAGAGGGCAGATGAGTGGAGGTTTCAACTTCTCAGTGAGTTTCCCGACCTCAAAAAAAAAAAAAAAAAGGTAAGTGAGTTCCTTATCGTTGCGATTTAGTCTTGTGGTATTTCTTAGTGGGAGCAGTAGAAATGACCCAGAGATGAAATTGGATCACGGTCTACTTTAAAGGGAGCAACAAACTTCAGAAGGAGATGAACTCCATCCTCTATCGCCATAAGAAACCCTTTCTGGAATGCTCTCGGGGTGGCTTTGTGTGATTCGATGGGATGTTCTTCGGGACTTTGTCAGAGATGTTCTCAGGAATATTAGTATGGTCTTCCTCATGATGAAGAATGTCTAACAAAAAAGATCTCTCAGAATGTGGTTAAGAACATCCTAGAGAAGACTGACAATGTCCAAAAGAACATTGCTTAGAAACTCTTCAAGGTACCCCTGAGAATGATCCAGACAACAGAAAGACATTCTTTAAAACTTTTGTTCTAATCAGAAGACATTTTAAGCAATGTCCTCCTACATTGTCATGGGTGTTATTTAGGATGTTCTTGGAGAGGCTCTAAGGAATATTCCCAGTGGTGCCTTGAGGAACTTCTTTGGGACTTTCCGAGAGTTGTTTTCTACAAACCTCTGAGGGAAAACGGGAGCTAGATCCAGAGACGTTATCAAGGCCACTTTGAAAGACATTCTTTGAAAGGTTTTCAGGGATGTTCTCAGAGGTTATCTCTTGTTCCTTACCACATTCTGAGAGATCTTTTTGGAGCGTCAACAAGAATATTAACAGGAAGAGTTTGATAGACATTCTTATTTTTGTTTACTAGAATTTATCTCTAGCAGGTTCTTATTGGTAATTTCATCTGTAGGACATTCTCAGAGATGTTTTCACTTTGAAAGAAATTCTGGGAAGTAGTATAATAACTTCTCATCAGATGCCTACGAACATTTTCAAGCAATGTTCTCTTACAGTATAATGTCAGAGGTGTTATCTAGGATGTGGAGGCTCTAAGGAACAGTTTTTATAACTTTGTCCGATGTTTCTCCAGGATGTTCTTAGGGACGCTTTGAAAGACAATATCTGAAACCTTCTCTGGAACATTTTCAGGGGTACCTTAGGATTTCTAAGTAATATTTATTTGGACATTGTCAGTGTTCTCTTGGATGTTCCTAATCACATTCTGATTCTTTTTAGGGCATCCACAAGAATATTAACATGGGTTAATGGGTTATTTTTATTGTTTACCAGAGTTTTTCTCTAGCAGGTTGTTAGGAATATTTCCAGGAATTTTATCTGTGGGATGATCTCAGACATTTTTTAGAGACACTTTCAAAGGTATCTTTCTGGGATGTTCTCCGGAAGGTACCAAGGTCTGCCAAAGGACATTTTAAGAGATTTTATTGGAACTTTCTCAACGTTGTTCTCTAAAACCTTTCCAGTGACCTTCTGAGATATATACTTTGACACATCCTCATGGACTTTAACAAAGATATTTTAAAGTCACTAACGGGTTGTAATGCGTAGAAACTTTTGCTGGGTTGTTTTTGAGGACCCTTTTAGAGTTGATCTGGATGATTTTCTCACAGACATTTTTTTGTACCATTCAGACATTCTCTGAGATGTTTTTAAGGGAGATTTTGAAACGTTATCTCTGAAATAAATACAGGAATTTTCGTCCAAAGTGCCTAAAGTTCTCCTTGGGGACATTATGAATATTATTAACTTGGTCAGGCTCCAGTGTCTAAACAGAGGAGAATCTGAGCAGATAAACTGTCAAAGAAAGACGTACAGATCCAGAGGGAGAGTGATGGTTTCAGAAGAGGAGGAGGTTTCTAGACAATGAGGTTCTTTGTGGCCTAGTGGACAAACTGATGCTGTCAGCGGTCCTCCGTGGGTTAAAGCAGAACAGAGCAACGTTGAGCTCTGCAGCCGCCTGCTTCATTCGAGCTGCTCCTCTGCTGAGACCCGCCATGAAGCGTCGCCTCGGACTGGTCCTGCTGCTTTGTTATGCGATGCTGCACTTGGGTGAGTGGAGTTAACTTGGCTGACTTCAAAATAACCTTCTTTTTCAGATGAAAAATATTTCCTTTGTCAGTTTTATCATGATTTTCTTAAAGAGAAGCTGTAAGGAGAACGTTTTTGTTGCAACAAATTAAAGTTTTCTGATCCGTGAGGATGAAAAGGGAAACATCATGGACGCTGTGTAAGGGAAATTAATTAGATACATTTCTTTTTTTATGAACTGATCCAAAGTAAGGTTAGTGACCACTCCAGCTAATCCTTATAAAAAAAAATAAAGTTCTAAAATAATATTTCAAACTTTTAAATGGCTTTCATGGTTCACTTTATTTAAAAATAATATGATTCATTTTGCGGGTGTTGTTTAGTCACATTCACTCTGCTATGACAAAGAAACATATCTGTAACACTTCTTCTTCTTTAGGTTCTGGCCTTCGCTGCTACAGGTGTGCAGATTATACAGGACGCTGTGAGAACGTGCAGGAGTGCACATTTGAGGACTCATGCATCTCTCTGAGCGATCAAGGTGAGTTCTACTAAAGCATGCAGACTGTTTGTTGTCACAAACTCATCAGGACCATCTAAAAGATTACATTTGTCATTGCAAACCCAAGGTGAGGCTATCCTTCATACTTAATTTGCTGCTTCATTATTCAAGGATGCAGATTTTTTTATGTTGTTTTATGTTTGTTATTGTAAAATTATTGTATCTGTTTGCCTGTTGTACGAGAACATAGAATAGTTGGAGTTTGGTCTTGCAGACATGTGAGAGAAATGTCCTGTTTTTACAGAACTACTGTCACGTGCAAAAAACTGCTGATTCCGTTAAAACTTACACATCCTCATACAGGTTTTATGCTTCTGAATCCAATGCTAATCATCCAAGAGTACCGATCACCAACACCACTGATTGGGTTTTAATTTTTTACTTTGGTTAAGGATGCTACTGGATATCTGACATGGTATAAAATAATCATAAAACCACCTTTATTCAGACAAAACCGTGTTTCATTTACATTTTCAAGAGGAACAATATTGTGCAATGTAACAACTATTTAGTCAAAAACATACAAAAACAAACAGCGTCCCATAGTGAACACTTGGTTTGATTAGAAACACGAGTAAACCTGGATAAAACTGAACAGTTAGACAATAGTAAGTATTGAAAGTAAGTTTAATTGTGGGTTTAAATTTTGCTTACACGGATATCTGTCTATAAAATAAAACATAGTAAACCTGTAACACAGTTATCCCTAATAAAAGTCCAAGATATGGCCCATTTGAATTAATTGTATTATTTTCTGTAAGAAGCTAAGGAATAAATATTACAACTAATATAAAAAAACAGGTCTGATTAGAAAATGATTTAAAGTTCAAAAGTTGTTTTTTGTTCAGATTTGCCACAGTCAGTTTTGCAAAGACATCACAGCTCCCTCCTATCAGCTGTTCATTCAAACTTTTAAAGTTTGTTTACTTGCGTTTTATGAGGACCTAAAGGTAAACACATAAAACAGGAACTTGTTTTTTTCCTCTTAGAGACTTATTTCATTATTATTTTATTTGATTATGTTATAAGAACCCCCCCTTTAGCCAATTGTTTTATTTGAATTTCTGTGAAAGAAACGTTTGCTCACTGAGGAAGAAGTTAGGACAGTGTGAGGCGTCCCACTGTGAGCTGTGTCAGAGGCATGCAGCCTAGGATAATAAAGAAACAACTAATGCTTCTAAATTTGTTTATTAAAATTAAAATACGAACATTTATGGCTCTAAACGGGGTTTTTGAATTCTGCAGAGAGTAAGAATGACTGCGGACTGAGAAGGTTGAAGGTTTTAAGATCTGAGCCTTCGCTCAGCCGGTCCGTTGTGGATTTTCTGGGATGTTTTGGGTCGTTGTTCTGTTTTGGAGTCCAGTCAAGCTTCACCTGTTAACATGTGGTTCTGGGCTGCTGTTCTTGGTTCATGCCTGACACGTCCTCTGTTTTGGTGCTTATATATTTTGTGGTCTAGTCTAATCCACCGGAAAGCAGATCATTCCAAAAGTCTTGCTCTTTGTCTGGGAAATTTCATTCTGGTCTCCAGATTTTCCTTTGAATAGAAAGTGTTCACAAAGCTTCTGTGAAAGTTAAACTTATGCAGCCTCTTTCTATTTCCAGACAATAACATTCATATCATACCATCAAGACATTTCAGCCTTGGTGACTTCTATCAGCATCTTCCACTCTGCTTTGAGTGTAAACTGAATTAGATGGTGATATTAGGGCTTTAAATTCCCTTTGCCAGAATCATAAGCGTCTAGATTTGTTTTTCTCAGGGTGTCATTCATCATTATTATCATCTCAAAAAAAATTAAATCTTTAAATTTCATCAAGGAAAACCTTTCAGAATGTTCTCATCAGGGCTCTTCATGATCCTTGTTGTGCTACCCATCCATCTTCTGTAACCATTCTCTGCTCCTCGCCAGTTCCTCTTGAGATCACGTTTAATCCAGCGTTTTGACTCTGTCCAGGTTCTTCAGTCGCTGTTGTGTTTTGTGTGTCGCAGGTGGGAAGACGATCCGGCAGTGTATCCGGTACACAGAGTGTGACGTGTCCCGTCTCACCCAGATGTTCCCGTCCATCTCCAGATTCAACTACAGGTGCTGCAACAGCAACCTGTGTAACTCGGGCTCCACGGCCCCCGCGTTGACCCCGGTCCTGCTTCTGCTCTGGTCCCTGTTGAGCATATGGTGGTTCTGGCCCTGAATCCCTGAAGACGCTCTGGGGGTTTTTATGTTAACTTAACACTAATCTTTGGCTCGCTGGTTGTTTTTCTCCCGCAGCTCCTCAGGTCTCTTATGTAAATCTTACTTTACTAATGTGAAAACCAATGTTTTGTCTGTTTAACTGAGAATAAAAACACTTATTTTTCTCTTCTGGATTTTAGATTGTGGTTGTGGTTTCTCGTTTTGATCTCAGGAACATGATGTTGTTGCATCATTGGATCTGACTCAGATCAGATTAGTTCAACCTGATCAGACTCTTTGTCCTTGTCAGGAAACTGACTACTACTCATGCTAAGTACTAATAATGCACATTGTAAAAGAAAAGAAAACATGCACCTAATATCTCCATTTTGTGACAGTAGCGCCTCCTGCTGGACAAACCTCTCCTTTGTGACCCAGTTTGCAGTTGTCTGAAGGAAACATTTTCAAATTCCCTAAAATGATGCACTGTTAATGCTTCAAACTCTGTTTTAAAACTCATAAAACCTGCTTGCTTTTAAATCTCCTCTATTCTCCCTGACAAAATTAAATGCTTCTTTGCGTTTTTCTCTCCTGTTTCCATCATTTACCTTCAGGTCAGTCTTATTATCAAGAATCAGTTTATTTATATAGATTTATATATAATCTATATAAATACAGGTGTCGCCTAAAAGGCACTTTACAAGAAAATCAATTAAAATCAAACATACATCATAAACAAATCAATTTGAAAAAGTTTCCAATCCCCAGCAGATTGCATGGAGTCATTGACTTGCAGCATTCACTCCTCTGGAATCAGCAGGCAGAAACAATGGCTTGTGTTGTTGTTGACTTTACAGCAAACAAGCTCTCTAAACAAGCTGTAAGACAGAACACCCAAGACGTTGCAGCTCCATTTCTCACCAGAACCACTCTATCTTAGATCTCAGGTCTCTGTTGGCTTCCTGTCACCCAGAGGATGAAACTTTAAAACAGCTCTGCTTGTTTCGTTAGATAGATCGATAGATAGATCGATAGATAGATCGATAGGAAAAACACAAGAACATCAATAAGAAAAAATTATTATGGCACTTCTGTAAAGTTTACTGTTTACTGTTTTATTGTAGTATAGATAGTCAATCATCTTTTCTTCCTTATATTTCATTAGATCTATTTTTTTTTGGCTTTTGTCTGTGTTTGTAATTTCTGCTTTTAGACCCTAAGTTTTTAATGTGTTTTTCAAGCATTTATTTAAAGCAACTCAAATTGTTTTCGATTCGATTGAGTTTTTTTTTTTTTTATATAGCTTCATTTTGCAACACGTGTCATCTTCGGGCCCTTTACAAGATAATTCACTTTAGTCTAATCATAAACGCATTTCAGTTCATCAACAATTTGAAAAGGCTGTTTAGTATTAAGATTAGCATAAAAGCTTTTCTGTCTAAGGAAACCCGGCAGCATTCACTCCTCCTGGATCGGCAGAGACATTAGTGGATGTTAGCTTGACTTGTGTTGTAGACTTAACAACAATACCTCATACAGAGGATGCATGTGGTGACAGTGGGGCAGAAAAACTCTCTTTTAACGGGAGGAAACCTCCAGCAGAACCAGACTGTGAATGACCAACTGAGCAGGTAGAAATGTGAAGGATTTGGACATAAATCAAAACATGTGCAGTGAAAGTTGTGAATAGGACATTATAGTTGAGTAGAAAATATGAACTTACGAGTAAAGCGGCAGAGATTTCCCCGAGTTTTGAGGAAGAACAAGTAAGTATTGTAACATTGCGAGAAGGAAACAGCTAATTTAGAGTCAATGAATAGACAAAGAAACTGCTGACAAAAACAAAAACACAGAAATCAACAAAAAAGACGATTGTTTTTAATCTAAATGCGCCTCTATTTATTCAGTAAATACTTTGGATATGTGAGTCTGATATGTCTCAATAAGAGAAACGAGAGAAAAACACCAATAAAAACATGAAAAATCAACAACTAACAAACATTTAAATAGAGATTTCCGAGTCTGTTCCGATCGTCAGTGAGAAGAAGATTCTTGGAAGGAGCGTTTCATCGGTTTGAGCCTTCAGAGTTGAAACAATGGCTTGTGTTGTCGTCGACTTTACAGCAATACCTCATACTGTGCATGCATGTAGCGACAGTGGAGAGGAAAAACTCCCCTTTAACAGGAACCAATGCTCTCTGTGTGTCTCATTCCTGTTCAGAGCTTCTGTGTCTCATTTCTAATTCACTTTGGAAAGTACTTCATTAATCCTAAAGGGAAATGACGTTTTCCTTGTCTTTGGTGCGAGCCTGTTTCAGAGGACAGCTGGAATCTTGTCTCTTTACTGTGTCAGTCCCTCGGTTACGAGTATAAACCGGATCAGGGATGGGTTGTGGTCGTTCAGTCGCTCGCGTCTCCAGCTCCGTCCTCCTCCACCTGCCGTCCGATCACCTCCAGCTGCACTTTCTTCTTCTGCCCCTTCTGTTCGCCGTCCTTCTCCTGCTTCTCTGATTGGGCGTACCAGGGCTGGGGGGCGGAGCCGTCACAAGCCCGCCCCCCTCCTCGGCGGAAGCCCCCCCTGCCGGCACGGACCAGCCCCCAGCCTTGCGGCGGGGCGTCGGACGTCCCCTCCTGGTCTCCCCGGGTCTGGTCCAGCTCCTTGGCGCTGAGCGACGACATGCGGACCGAGACCGTGTTTCCGAACTTGGAGTAGTTGACGCAATAGCGGCCGTCCTCCTCGGTGATGATGGAGACGAAGCGCCTCCCCCACATGATCTCCTCCGGGGTGTAGGAGGTGCGAGCCTGCATGGTGATGCCAGTCGTCTCCACCACACCTGGAAGCAGAAGAAGAATCCGAACATTCAGAACCGCGGTGCCAAAAAAACTGAAGCCTGAGCTGGGGGACAAATAAAACTCCCCCAAATCAAATAAACCTGTGTTTCTGTGCAGATTGATAATCTTAAAGGATGACCAATCCTAAGGGATCTACCACCCCCTCCCCCCACCACCCAAAAAAATGTTTATGAAAACTTTTTGATATTAAATCTAAAAATAACGAGTTTTTATAAACCTTTGATTAAAATGCAGATTTGGGGGAAAAGATCTCATTAATGTTTCCATGTGTGACCAGATCAGCACTGTTTCTTTTATTGTTCCATCTTTCTGTGCGACACTGAAGTCACATCGTTAGTGACGTGGGCGTTTATTAAGTGGAGAAGAAAGGAGTGCTGTCAGAGAGGTGCTGAGTTTTACATTCGTTCAGACACTTAAGCCTGTTCATCAAATCAAATCTTATTTATAAAGCGCTCCTGCTGCATTAGAGCAACACAAAGTGCATTACAGTGATAAAAACAGATAAATAATAAGCAATCACACAAAAGGTATAGATAGTCAAAAGGAACACACACACACACACACACACACACACACACACACACACACACCCCTCCACCTTCCAACATGAACTCTAACCCCTTAATCCCGTCTCGCAAATTAAAATAGAAGTAAACACAAAGGTAAACATCTGGCTTGACTCTGTTGTGAGGAATCAATACCTTGGGTTTTATTTCAATGTTTTTCTTTGTCTGTAAATGTAGTTCAAATTCTGAACTACATTTACAAATCTCCCATGAAGCACCACCAAATTATTCAACTGTGATGTGAATATTGATGTGAATTCAAGAGTTTTCAACACGTACTGCAGCTCATTCTGAGCAAGTTTGGGCATTAATTCATAAAATCCTGAGTTTCTGCTCCTGAATAATTTCTGCAGCTACGCCTATAAACTTAATATTAGTTAACTTTAATAAAGAAGCGCCTTATTGTCTAAAATAATCTTAAAGCAACACTAAAGAAGTTTTGGTCGATTTTGGCGGCCCAGTGTGGAAAAAAGCAGTAGTGTTTTTATCCTGAATGAAGACTACATTTCCCATGAGCACCAGCACCAGCGTGGTAAAATCCTGATCTCAGTTGGATTGAAGCACATTTCTGTTTCCAGTGTCTGTGTGAAGGATGAATAGTGATGAGGTGATGAATTGTGGTGAAACAATGTCAGATGATGATGTTGGAGATAAGAAACGGGGGAAGTGACTTATGCAGTAAAGCAGTCAGCACATTTGTAGTTGTTTAGGGTAGAAGGCACCCTCCTGAAAGCTGCTTAATGTCGGTTAAAGAGACACATTGATTAACAGGTATCAATCAATAAGCTGGAGACCATGGTTTTTACCATGCTATGCACTGGTGCTCATAGAACATAGTCTTCCATCAGGCAAAAAAACGACCACTTTTGTCCACAATCGTCCAAAATCGACCAAAACTGAAACTTCGTGTTGTTTAAAATAAGTTCCAAATCTTGTTTAAATGTTACCTGTAACTGAGTTCTATTATGTTTCAAGTCTACTTCGATGAAACAGGACTAAAGTACTCGGCTAGAGTTAAGTTTCCGCGGTGCCGGTGACCTTCGAGGATGACGATGATCTCCAGGTCTTCGGCAGCCAGAGACTGAGCGGACAGGTCGTACAGGGGACTCCCTCGCTCAATGGTGTGGCTGATGATCAGGGGAGAGACCAGGAAGATGCCGTTGCTCCTCAGTGGGTTCTCCACCTGGATGTCCAACTGGCACACCGGGATCACCTCCCCCTCCGCCGTCACGGTGCGTCGGATCACCTGCAGCGCGGCAGCGGCGCTCCGGTTAGCATCCCATCCGCGACTCGACCCGAATGAGACAGGACTGGTTAGTTCACCTGCAGCTGCACGGTGGCGGAGATGATCATGCTCTTCCTCAGGTCCCCGACTCTGAACATGAAGGTGGGCCGGCCGTTCCGGGTGGCGATGACGGCGCTCCTGGAGAAGATGAGCGTCTCGGCCCTGCGGTTGGCCTGCGCCGTCTTCATGAAGACGCAGCCCAGCATCACAGCGTTGATGATCAGCCCCAGGATGTTCTGGATGATCAGCACGATGATGGCAACGGGGCATTCCTCTGTCACCATCCGGCCGCCGAAGCCGATGGTCACCTGGGGGACGAGACCAAAGGGTCACCATAACGATCAGCGGCGTGTAGCAGGGGGCGGTGGCGGCACTCACCTGGACTTCGATGGAAAACAGGAAGGCTGAGGTGAAGGAGTGGATGGCGGTGACACAGGGGACCGGACCCGGGTCGCTGTCTGGGTCACGGGGCTCCAGGTCTCCGTGGGCAAAGGCCAGCAGCCACCAGACCATGGCAAAGAGCATCCAGGAGCAGAGGAAGACCGAGGTGAAGATGAGGAGGGAGTGCTGCCACTTCAGGTCCACCATGGTGGTGAAGACGTCCTGAAGGAAGCGACCCTGGGGGACAAACAGAGGACAGAGCGCCATCGTTTGCGTCACATGAAACGAATACAAACAGAAACACAACGGCCTCGTCTACCTGCTCCCGGATGTTTCTGTGCGCCACGTTGCAGGATCCAGTTTTGGTGATGAAGCGCGGTCTCTGCGACCGAGAGCGGCTGCGGTTGGGCTGGTTCTGGTCCTCGGCCAGCCGGGTCAGCAGGAACCCGTCCAGCAGGAGGCCCTTCCTGGCCAACATGACGCTGAGCAAAGAGACACTCGGGAGGATCAAGAGCAGAGCAAGTGGTACCAGACGAGTTTTACTTCACCTTTAATTAGAAAGGTGAACCTGCAACTAAGGTTCATTACACCTGAGGAGTTTATAAAGTAAACACACCCAGAACCGACCGCTGTGACCTCATTTAGAATAAACACAAATCCCAACTGTATTAACATACAACGACTATATAATCCACTATATGATCAAATAAAATGTCCAAGGGAATAATTTAATCTGCATCCAGATAAATCTGGAATAATGAATAATGTCAAGTTTTCCTCGCAATTATAAGCAGGATGTGGAGTTCCACAGGGCTGTCTTCTGAACCCTCTGCTGTTTTACATTTGGATCAACAGAAATGAAACACTTGAAGACCGTTTAAAAATATATATCTAAACATTTTATCACCATCATTGACTCGTAGCAAGTTATATGTGACCATATACCCTCCAACTATATTGAATTTAATCATTATATTGTAAATAAACCATTTGATCTCCATGAAGGACATGAAAGTATCCCTGTACTGATGCAGGAATAGTAAAGAAGGTTTTATCTTCTGTTTCCGCTTCAATAATCTGAGTTTTCTCATATTTACCTGTCAGATCCTCAGAATAAACGCCTGGAAACGATGCTCGCGCTAAAGAGACTCTGTCCTCGGGACACGTCGTTTCACCTTCATCCCCTTCCTCTTCATCATCATCATCCTCATTGGTAAACAAACATCAACACAGGCGGAGGCGCGCGCACGACCTTGGCCGCGCGTCGTCACGTGACGTCACTGTTGAGGAGGGGAGGAGATCAAAGGTTGTCGGCGAGGTCTAACAAGGACGTGAGGAGAGAAACATCAGGAGTCAGGCTGGAACAGGTGAGAGGTGGGCTTCCGGTGGGACCCTACAAAATAAGGTTTGCTGCGTGAGTCTTTAATTTATTTAACTTTTTTTTACCATTAATATTAGACTTATTATTTAATAATGGCAAGATAATAATAATAATAATAATCATCATCATAATAATAAGCACAGTTTTACCTCTGCCCACAATAAATTAATATATCTTATCTTAATATTAGTAACAACGATAACACTGATTGTTAATAATAATAATAATAATAATAATAGTATACTATAGTGTGAATAGTATTTTTTTATATATTTACTATAATCAATCATATTACTTTCATTGTTTCATTTTTAACCCCTTCCTCCACATCTAAAACTGTAACTGTAACTCTAACATTAAAAAAAGCTTCACATTGTGGTAATTGGAATCAAAACTAGACAGCTTCAATTTTATTATTATTTATTATCATTAATATTATATCTGCTTTAGTTTCCTTTTTCAGATTAGATGTTTTGATTTTTAGATTAATTAAACTTCCTTCTGGAACATCTGGCTTAGTTTAGCTCCTCTCCAAAGACTCTGTGTCTCCAGGGTGTATTTGAGCTTTTCTTCTACTAAATCAAATAATAAGAAACCAGATGGTTTTTATGACAGTTCTTGTCACACATTAGAGCATTGAAAGCTACATTTAATCTGTATTTTGTTCAACACGTGGATTTTTGGCTCTCTTTTAAAACTCACAGTCAGGTGTAAAGCAGATATCCTGCTTTTTAATGTTGTGAATATTTCAACTTGACTTCAGTCTGAAGGATGAGGAACAGGTTCATGAGCAGACTTCCTGCTTCCAGCAGAGGGCAGCAAAGCTCAGTTTTGATCCCAGAGAGAGAAGAGATGTCATTGCTGTCATTTATTTATTATAGCTGATAGGTAGCTGATAGGCTGCTTCATCACCAAGATGTGGGCACATGTATCACGATTGGGACATTTACATGTCTGCTACACAGATCAGCCATATTATTATGACCACTAAATCCTTCACCTTCTGGTCACATGTGCACATGTAAAGAAGCTGTTATTCCAAAAGCAAGATTAAAATCAGATTAATGTTAAAAAACTGATTCTGTGACTTTTGAAAGGAGAAGTCAGCAAGCTTCTGAGGTATGAGGGCGGCGGGATCATGTTATGTGCTTGTTTTGCTGCAGGAGCAAATGATGTGTTTCAAAAACAAAAAAAGCATCAAAGTAGGAACATTGTAGAGCAACACAGCTTGGCCATAGAGCATACCGCTAAATTAGGTACAGACTGACTCGAAGAGGACAAACTCATTTTTGTTTTTTAGAGCTTTAATTACAAATCTTAAGATCAAAGATCTGTAACCTGTGGCTGGGCCTCTTTGGCGTGTCCATAAGCCTCCTATAAAACCAAATAAGACATTTGTTTTTATTAGTAAGGCAATAAAAAGGGGTGATATTATCTGTTCTTTTAGATTTTTAATACAAAATATATTTAGAATATAAGAATTGCATTACTAGATTAAGCTAATTAGGAAGTACCCATTTTTATCAAATTAGGATTTTTATTAGTTATTTTGAAAATTTCGATGATTTATTTAGCTTTCAAAATAAAACATTGCTTTTGAAAAAAATATAAAAATCTATTTAAAAATCCAATAAACTATATATATATATATATATATATATATATATATATATATATATATATATATATATATATATAGTGTGCTCAGTAATTAAAAAGCTAATTAAGCTAACAGAACACCAATAGTTATTCAAGCAGTTCCCTTATTCAATCATTTCGTAATGTTTAGTGACCTTAAAAAGTGTAGCTGGATTTAATTTCAGTTATGCGTGTACTTGCGCATTGTGCTATAGTAAAGGGTAGAGAAAAGAGGGAAGTAAAAAAGAAGATTTTGTGAAAAAGGGACGCAAAGTAGTAAAAGAAGCCTGGAAGAAATTAACTCTGATGAAAACACTTCTATTAGTAAGAGGATTGTTAGACAGGGGTACAAAATGATCGTAAAACTTAGAAATGAGGAGGAAATTAGCCCATTAGCTCTTTCAAGAGAGTTAAATGAAAAGTTTGGAGAGCTGAGACTTGCTAAAGTTCTTAGAGATGGGAATCTATTGATTATAGTCGGAAGTGAAGAGCAGAAGAATAAAGTGATGAACACTCAGAGCATTTGTAAGAAGATGGTGAAAGAAATAAAGATTTAAGAGAGTCTGCTGTAGTTGGAGGAGTTGTTTCAGGTATTCCGGTGGGTGAAGATCTGGAAAAGTTCAGACGCAGCATAAATGGGGGTGAAGTGAGCAAAATCAAAAGACTGATGAGAACAGCTGAAGGTAAAAGAATGGAAAGTTTTTCAGTGATGTTGGAGTTTCAAGCTGCGGTTCTTCCAGAAAGAATAAAATTAAGGGTGTTTGTGTTTTCCTGTCAGGCCATATGTCCCTCCTCCACTAAGATGTTACAAATGCCAGAGATATGGACATATAGCAGCAGTATGTGTAGAGGGTTCAGATATTTATTGCATCTATTCAAGTTTTTTCACTAAAACAGGCACCCCCCATTTTTCTTTAAGATTATTATAAGTATTAAACATTAACTGACACACAATTGACAGGAAGCTACAATGGTCTCTACCGACGCATGCGCAGTCAATAATAAACCGCTGCTAGCAAAGCAAAGCACATCATATTACGTGTCCGTTCCTCATCATTCACAGGCAGTGTTATCATTTATCTTTTTTTTTTTTACATTCTTCAGAGATTCGGTTAGTTGATTGAATAAAGTTTCCCGCCGGTAGTTTTTCACTGTGCTACTACAGAGAGCACACAGGGCACACCTGCGTGTGCATGTGCGTAAATGCACGCGCGTGCGCGTGAACGTCGCATCCACTTTATTTTCATTGTGCGTCGTAGCTAATAGCTGAGAATATGACTGAACATTACATTTAGGTGAAGTATCACTTTTCTTATTGTTTAAAGATGATTAGTTTGACCAGTATTAACTTTATTTATTAATTTTACACGCGCACACATATAAAACTTTATTGTATTTTTTATTTTTACTGAACACTATTTTTGTGTTATTTGGGTTTTTACTAACATTTATTTTGAAGTATTCTGAACCAAGAGCTTTATTTTTGGTTTACTGAACAGCATTTTTGTATTATTTGGGTTTCTACCAGCTTTTATTTTGAAGTATTCTGAACCAAAAGGTTTATTACATTTTGAGCCATATTGAAGTGAAAGAATGTTGCACTGTATGTTGACATGGAAGCGTATTTCGATGTTATTGTCATATTATTGTGATTCATGAGACAAGAATAGTTTCATATTATTGAAGTTAACTGTAATGGTTGAATGTTTTGATACGGTTACTGAGTCAATAAAAAACCGCAGCTAGCAGAGCAAAGCAAATCATATTAACGTGTCTGTTCCTCATCATTCACAGATCCACAGTGCACCGTGCCTGTGTATCGCTTGTGCTGACCCAGATTCCCCCAAGGTCTGAGGCCGGTAACAATTGGGGGCTCGTCCGCGATTCAGCACCACCTAGCTGTGATAGCGGAAACTGCTACAGAGAGAACCTGTGTCCAAAGCTTCAGGGAAGGCTGTTGTGCTGTGCGTCATCCAGGGAGTAGGGACTACAGGGGCTAAAGATGGCTACCACAACACCACGACGGATGCTGGTCTTCAAGATCCAAAAGAGACTCCTTGCATTGAGTACCAGCCAGCTACAGACTGTTGCCAGTGTGATAGATGACGGATCAGGACCGGGCGTTGAGGGACTTGCGGCGCTGAGTGAACCAGAACTGTTTGATTTAATTGATGATTATCTAAGGAGTGAGAAGCTGAGAGGCATTGAAGATGGAGGCATGTCTCAGATCCTTCACCTCGATGACGTGCTCGATCAACTTTTAGAAGCCCCGGATGTAGGAGTTGCTGCGGAAGGAGCTGACAGGAGAGGAGTGAGCGAGGCTGCTCCCCTTCAGGAGGAGGATACAGGGACTCGGCAACGGATCACCTCGACAGTAAGCCACTGTTCTCACCCAGGAAAGATGTTCACACACTTCAAATGTCCACGGACAGAGACACTAATGCACCTGCCAGGAGCCTTGCCACTACATCGCAAGAAAGATCCATCGACAATAGCGCAGGTGGTGCCACTCCGTCTTCCAGTGTTGGTGAGCAGGTCGTGAAATTTACAGATGTTGCTGCTCTGCTTCCACGCGGAGAGTTAAAAATTTATGATGGTCAGATTTCTGCCCAAAAGGAGGACGAATCAATCAACGAGGCGTTGACATTGAAGAGGAGGCGATGGAACCCCAATCACAAAGACAAAACACAAATGGGACAAGAGACAAGGAGACTTGTACATGAATGAAATAAACTCAAACTTGACCAAGGAGTTCTTTACAGACAGACAGGAAAATGGAAACAGGTCGTTCTCCCTAGTAAGCTAAAGTCAACCGTGCTCAAACATTTGCATGATGACATGGGACACATCAGAGCTGACAAAGTTACCTACCTTGCAAGGTAAAGATTCTAATGGCCATTCAAATAGAAGACTATGTCCTGTATTAAGCAGAAAAAACCCACAGTCCCAGAAAAAGCACCTATGAGTTCAATCACAACCAGTGCTCCATTTGAGCTCATTTCTATCGACTATCTCCTTCTAGACCCAAGTAAGGGAGGGTTTGAATATATATTTGGTCCCGGTTGATCACTTTACCCGCTTCGCACAAGCTTACCCAACTAAAAAGACTATTTGCTCCACATAGTCCATGCATACAATTGTACGCGACACGAAGCCACTGGCTATTCACCATTCTTTCTCCTCTATGGAAGAGCCCCATGTTTGCACATTGACTTAGTCTTTGATCTGAGAACGGAGGAAGAACTGTCAAGTCGAAAGGACTATGCAGAGAAATGGGCTAATCGGATGCAAGAGGCTTATAGGATCGCCTCAGAGAATAGCCAAAAGAGCTCAGCTAAAGGGAAAAAATACTATGACCGTGGTGTTAAATGCATTGCACTTCAGCCAGGAGATCGTGTGCTCCTTAGGAACCTGTCAGAGAGAGGTGGCCCTGGCAAACTCTGCGCGTACTGGAAGGAGAAAATTCACAGAGTCATTGAAAGGATGGGAGACGGGCCGGTGTACAAAGTTCAAGCTGAGAAGGGAGACAAAACTATCCGCACCAGAGAGAATATGCAGGCCTTATCTAAAAGTTATACCTACTATTATATGCAAACACTTCTAGTATTAAAAGACAAATGCATATAATTCCACAAGTTGGATATTGTGGGATTGTTGCAGAGACAATCAGGAAGTAGAGCATAAGAGGTCTTATTTTATTTAATATGAAAGAATTTATATGATGAATATATAGGACAGGTTATAGTTGTGTTTGTTTGTTTCTTTTGTTTCTGTTTGTTTGTTTTTGTCAAATGATCAACGCTCCTTACCAGTCGGTGGCGGTAATAACTTCATAAGTTGTTTGCAAACCGGCAACAAAAAATAAATAAATAATAATAATAATTATAATTAAAAAAAAAAATTAATAAAAATTAATAATAAAAATAACAATAATAACAATAATAATAATAATAATAAGAAGAAGAATAATAATAATAAAAATAAAA
The DNA here is from genome assembly GCA_032876305.1 of Orestias chungarensis. Taxonomy (NCBI): domain Eukaryota; kingdom Metazoa; phylum Chordata; class Actinopteri; order Cyprinodontiformes; family Cyprinodontidae; genus Orestias; species Orestias chungarensis. The sequence goes on along the minus strand of JAVLVB010001045.1, from coordinate 1,898,293 downwards.
AGAATAATAATAATAATAATAATAAAAAAATAATAATAATAATAATAATAATAAATAATAATAATAATAATAATAATAATACTAATAAAAAATAATAATAACAATAATAATAATAAAAATAATAATAATAATAATAGGAAGAAGAAGTCTTCTGCTCCGCCCCTCCGGATCTAGTGTCACGTGTCTTCAGCAGGGTTGGGTCGCGGCTTATGGAGCGCTCCCTTCCTCAGCAGCTGCAGCAGCTAGCTCCCCGGTACCTCCGGTACCTCCGGGGCTTTTTTCCACGGTTGTGCCCGATGCTGGGCCGGTGTCATTAGGTCCTGGCAAATGCCGGAAGTCGTAACCGGGCCTAGCTTTCCTTAAGCGAGTCCTCGGTTCGGCAGGAAGCTCGGATCTGTTCGGTTTGTTGTGCTGTGTTAGCCGGAAAAGCTAACGGTCGCTTTAACCGCCAGGAGCCCTGCGGAACCGAACCGAACCCGCTGAATGGGCCGAAGCGCCCCGGTACTGGAGGAACCGAGCTGCACGATGAGCTAAGTAGTCAGAACCGGACCCGAACACCGGGACGAGTCTCCCCGATGATCACCATGGAGCCGAACCTGCAGCCGAGCCTCCAGGAGAACTACAAGAGTGAGTATCTGCACACCTGCCGACTCCTGCCCTGCCGCGGCACCTCTGACCTCTGACCTCTGACCCACAGTGACGGAGGAGGACGTGAAGAGGCTGATCCAGTTCCGAGCTTCCAACGAGGTTCTGTTCACTGGCAAGAGGAACTCAGCCAAGATCGCCTGGAGGTGAGGAGGTCTCAACATGGTCGGTTCTGGGGTTAAAGGTCATCAGGCTGGTTCTGG
>JAVLVB010001045.1:1872593-1897345 GCA_032876305.1 Orestias chungarensis | reverse complement strand
CATCAGGCTGGTTCTGGGGTTAAAGGTAATCAGGTTGGTTCTGGGGTTAAAGGTCAGGCTGGTTCCGGGGTTAAAGGTCATCAGGCTGGTTCTGTTGTAGTTAGACTGCAGACCTGAAGTCTCGTTGGTTCTGTTTGGATCAGATTTCCAGTTTAGGTTTGATTGTAGGGATGTTGTCCAGACTTGGACTAGACCGAGTCACATGAGGAAACATCTGAGACCTTTACTTCAATCATTTGTGGGAGGAGCTTAATAAAACCCTCAAAGTTTGCAGAACCTCTTAATTTCAGATAAACAGACTTAATCTGCTGTTGGGAGTAAATTATCTTTGAAGCCGGTCAGATGGAACAGGATTATTTCTCCTTATGCGTTTTCTTGACAGCGAGTGGATCTGTTTTAGATTTTAAAATCGATTTTGGCAACATTTGAATTCGATTCCCGAGTGGCTTCCATTAAAATCATGTTTGAGTTTGTTTGGCGCATCTCTAATTAGCTAGATTAGTCAAATCTGGGCCGATATTTGCAACAGGAATTCAGATTTATCGTCAGAACAACAAATTAGGATTAAGGATGTTTGAAATTTTCACAAAAAAAACTGAAAAATATGATTAATTGCAGTTTAAGAATGAGAATTTAATTTCTTTATATAACGATTATTTTAAGCGGTTCATTATTAGTTTTTGATTAATAGATAAATTGGCCACAAAACAAACACTTTTTACTGCAACCTCTTTATTCCAAAGGAGAACGTTTGTAATTTCATAGCAAATCAGACAAACAATCAGGTCTCCGGTTGAGTTTTCTCTCACTATAAAACAATAAAAACAATCTTGTCAGTACAATACAATATTCACAAAAACATCTACAGGTTGCGTCTAATTCATAAATCGCATTGTCAGTTGTTGTCCAATATCGTGCAGCCCTCATACCGGCATCAGTTTTCAGATCGGTTCATCCCTACTTCCCACTCTTCCCATCGTAATTCTTCCCGTCCTGTCCACTCTGTTTGTTTCTGCCAGGGATTTTGATGTAGAGAAGGAGAAAATGATTTTGTTGTAACTGGTTTATATGAAATCTAATAAAACATCCGATTAGAGGTAGAAACTGTGAGGATTTATAATTATGAGTTTTATGACGGACATGAAATTATTAAAACAAAACGGCAAATTCTGTGTTTCAAATCAAGAAGTTCAACATCATGTTTTAACATCTCTGACATGTTGAGAGAACGACATCTGTAATCCCAGATTATTCTTCTCCGTTGCTCCCCAGCACGATCTTGAGGGGTCTCGGTCTGGAAGGGAAGCTGACGGCGGACCAGATCGCCAAGAAGTGGGACAACCTGCGCACCAAATACAAGGTAGGACAGCGCTCAGTGGACGGGCCGGGGAGATTAAGCAGAGCGGACGGGATCGAAATGATTTAGGAGGCAAAACATGCAAGAACAAATTAGTAAAAAATGAAAATTCAAATGCCGGATAAGTAAATAGATGCATCTTTTAATATAAAACGCAGAATCAGATGTGAAGGAAGGTTGTCTCTACACTACCTGAAATGCTTTATCTCTATTTATCTTTATTTATAACCGTAATCATGCACTGATTCTGAATAAAACTAAAATCATAGACGGTCTATAGCAGAGCAGTCAGACTCCGCTTCATAGGAGTAATTATTGTAAACGCTGCAGTTGCTCAGGTTTGGTTCCTTCTGCTATAACATTCTGCACCATAAGGGTTTGGTAGTTTTCTTTTTAAAGTCTTAACAGCATTAAAAACAACAGCTGCTGTTTCTCTGTCCCACTCCAACAGTCCAGGTTTACTAAAAGTCTTTTTCTGTTCATGGTTCCTTCACCTTCTGCATTAAGACAATGAGTCCATTTATCTAGCAGGTCGTGGACTTTTGCTCACTACTTCCTTCTTTCCTTCCTTTCTTCCTTCCTCCCTTTGTCTCTCAGATCCTTTTGTCCCTCTTGTGTCCCTTTTCCTTCCTCTCTCCTTCCTTTCTTGCATCGCACCTTCATTCCTGCTTTACGTCCTTTTCTTTTTTTCTCCGTGTCTTTATTCTTTCCATTCTGACTCTGTATCATAAGGCTGTTAAGATCACTTCACCACTTTCTGTCCTCCTCAAATCAAATCCAGTTCTACGCCAACTTTATTTCTAATTGCTGCAACAAGGCAGTTAAAAGCGTGTAAATGATCATCAAACTCTAAAACATTTTCTAAAAAGAAAACATTAAATACCCCAAAAAACCTGATTATAAAGAGTGGTCATTATGAAATATTGAATAAAGGCGAGAATTAATTATTGTTACAGTTTTTACTATTCAAAGTAAACTCCTAATAATAGTTTTAGACGGTCGGCGGCATTCTGGATCGACTTTCAAGTCAGATCTGTAAATCAAATTCATCAGTGAATTGAAGGTCGACTTTGTAATTGTCTTTACTTGCCTCTCAGGTCTACTTGTGGTAACGGCTGAAACTGTTTGCTAACTCTTTTATTGATCCTGTTTAGCTCCAAAGGGAGTGACTTGGGTTTTGCTTCAAGTTATTTGGAGAAAGTTAGGGCGCCTTCATATATCTACTCGTTCTAATTATCCGTAAACGTTATATTCTGAGCTTGCGTGAGTTTGTCGGTAATGAATAAGAGGGATCCCAACGTGGAACCTTGGGGAACCCCACATGCGACATAGCCAAGAACAGCAACCACTCATTTCACGGCAGTGGTGGTCCTGGTTCTTCTGTGTGAACGATTTGCGACCCCAAAGCGTTTTTGTTAATTGTTTTTCTAAGTATTTCCACGTTAAATCCGGTTCAGGAACCATCGTTTGTCCATCCTTCCCTCAGATGTCTGGACTTGGGTTCGTGTAGATCAGCAGGACGGGATGTGATCCGAGGAATCCAAGCTGAACGACACAGAGCTGTGTGGATTTTAATGAAACTGCAGCTTTTATTCATCTGTGTTAGACACAGAGAGGTCAGCCCAGTCTCTAGGATTTAACCGCAGATCTGTGCAGGAGTTCATATAAAAACAAGAATAACTGTTAAAAGTAAATAATCATGAGAAGAAAAGATGGTTATGGTTGTTTATGGTTGAGGGATTTAACTCAAACAGATAAAGAACGAGGAATGAGAGTGAATAAAACAGAGCAAAACAAAATAAATGGAAAAACAATAAAAAATTAAATGAAAATTATTGAATATTATAACCGACGTGCTCAAAAAGGCGTTAGAAGAATATTAAAGGTGTTCAGTTCCAGCCCGTTTTTCAAAAATTTGGATAAATAAGTTAAATAAGACGTTAAAAAATGATCATTTTGCATGTTTAATCGAAAACAAACAAACGAAATGTGTTATTTTTATTATGAGGCATTACTGATGAATCTGACATAGTCCTCCTTGCATCCTTTTTCTCTTCCTGAACGGCTGTGTGTTATTAAAGCTAATGCTCACGTCTCTTCAGATTATTTAGCGCGGCCTATTGAGCCGCTGCGGTGTCTCGTCTCAACCTGCGGGGGTCGCTGTGTCTCCTCTTGCAGGACCTGAAGCAGCCCTACCAGGGCCAGCAGCCCCTGGGGGCCGTGGTGGAGTCCTGGCCGTGGTTCCACATCATGGATGAGGCGATGCAGGGCCACCTGTTCAACAGCAGCCTGGTTCTGAGTACGGACGGCGCCGGCGACGCGGCTCACCACCCCGACTGTCAGCCCTGCCACAACCAGGAGAACACGGACATCCTGGAGTTCCTCATCAAGACGGAGATGGACGAGACGGTGGCGGGGGAGCCGATGGAGGAGGACATGCCGGTCCATGCCGAGGCCCCGCCCAGCGGCATTCCCATGGGATGGAGGAGGATGACGGAGTGCACGTATAAAAGTAGGCGATCTCATCAGCTGTTGTTGTGACGATTCTTGTTCTGATCAGGGAGATAAACTCGACTGCACCCAGTCTTGGGTGTCTGTCGCTGTAAAAACCTGTAAAACCTGAAATGTTTTTAACAGTGACCGAGGCGGAAACCGAGAGGATGATCAAACTCCGAGCTGCAAACGAGGTGCTGTTCACGGGCAGGAAGCACTCGGCCAAGCCGGCCTGGAGGTGAGAGAAATTAGACAAGTTCCACTTAAGCATAGAGGTTTCTGGCGACCTGTAATGAAATTTAAATGGTTTATCACGATCTCTTTTGTTTCCCCTCAGAGCCATCCTGTACGAGTTAGGTCTGCAGGGGAGGCTGAGCACAGAACAACTGGCCAAGAAGTGGGACAACCTGAAGAGGAGGTATAAGGTACGTACCCTGGATCACTCCTAGGAGCTTCCTGCAGAGAGGCTGCAGCGGAGTGAGCGATCCAGGGCACACAAAGACCTGACGGATACAGAAAGGAAGCCATATCTACATCTGACCTTAAACTCAAATTAATTAAGTAGTTCCCTTCAAAGGTCTTACAAAACTTGGACTTTTATGGTTAAAAATCACAAAATCTATAGGTTATCGGTTGAAATACATGGAAAACGCCAAAGGGCAGGTAGTGCTGTGCCTCACCTCTGCGGGGCGCTGTGTCACAGAGTTTATAATGCAGGAAGTTAGTTGATACCCACAGCCTTCTGTTGTTATACAAGAATCATAGATGATTTATTAGAGATGTAGTGAACATGCTGACGCTCCACCGTGTGTCTGATATACTTTCCTCACTGATGGGGGGCAGCGCTGAGCTCCGTAGGCAAAAAGGGCAACTTGCTCTTCTTCAAGTGCACTGAAAAGACTTTAAACTGCTGTACCAGCATGTTTACAACAGAGTTAGTAAGTGGTGACATTCCTGGGGGTTGAGCGTCTTGTTCCTCATGTGTTCCTTTATTGTTGCTTGTTTATTTACTGCAGAAGAAACACGAAATAACAAAATATGTACACATGAAAAGTAACGAAGCTGCGCACACACCTGCAATAATAAACATTAACTGAATTAATTCAAAGTGTTTAGCGTGTTTATGTTCTTATGAGGTTATTTTACGGCGCTGGTTCTTCCTCATCCTCTCACATGTTTACTTAAAGGAGACTTGCGTGCTTTTTAGTGCTCCGCCATATTGCTCAGGGCAAATGTTTCAGTGCCGCCTGAGCATTCGTGTGAGCCATGCGCTAGCAAAACTAAGGCTAACGATGGGCTGATTTCTTCTTCTACTGCTTTGCTGGTAGATCACAGCGTTAGGTAGCTCATTACTGCCACCTATTGACCCCAGGTATAACAGAATGTGTAAAAAATAGACGCTTACGGTAAAACTTGATTATAAAGCAAACTAATGGATGACTAAATTAGCTGTCAAATCAATTACATTGAATAGTTATTTCAGCTCTACCGGTTAAGCAGTCGTCCTTATTAAGGCAGCCAGACTTTAATCCTCAATTTTGCATCTGGCCACTAGAGGGGGGAAATGAGGCTTGTTGACCTCAGACACGATCCCAACAAGTGTTAGTGCAAATTCGGCATTCTAACCGTACTTTTATTCTTATTAAATATGTCTACGTTAACGTACCCCCTGACATGAAACACGCGTCATAATTCTGCACCAGAAGAAGCCAGACGTGGCAAATCTGGACGCAAACGATGTCTGAAGCAAGCTGTGCCGAGTTGAGCGTCCTGTTTTTCTTATCTTGAGAAGACCGCTCCCATAACAAACGTTAAATCAGTCCAGAGGGCAGCATCTACGTTCTTCTTCTGCACATGTGGGTTGCTTTAGCACGAACTGCCACGCAAAACAAATCAGATTTCGGCAAAAGATTTGTATTGAGCATCAAGAATGCAGCGTCCCGATGACGGTCTGTTGGTTTCTCCTCCAGGAGCTGAAGTGTCCGTCCCGTGGCGTGGACTCCAACCCAAGCTCCTGGCCTTGGTTCTATCGGATGGACGACGCCATGGAAGGCCGATTGGCCAACGCCGCACCCATCCTTGCGCCCATCGTGGAAGACGGCGACGAGGAATGCGAGCCCCTTCTGCCGACACCGAAGAAGCGAGCCCGGCGGAGCCGAGGCGGGATGGCCGAGTTCCTGACCGAGTCTGAGATGGATCTGTTGGTGGAACATGAGGATAAGAACGGTTCGTCAGCTCTAGCCGATCTGCACCGAATCACAGAGTTCACCTACAAACGTAAGAATCACCGGAAACAGGATGGCGAGTTTCAAAATAATTTTTTTTTATTGGATTATACACTCACCGGCCACTTTATTAGGTACACCTTTCCAACTGCTCGTTAATGCAAATTCCTAACCAGCCAATCACATGGCAGCAACTCAATGCATGTAGACATGGTCAAGCCGATCTGCTGCAGTTCAAACCGAGCATCAGAACGGGGAAAAAGGGGATTTAAGTGACTTTGAAAGTGGCATGGTTGGGCTGGTTTGAGTATTTCAGAAACTGCTAATCTACTAAGATTTTCACCCCCAACCATCAGTACGGTTCACAGAGAACGGGCCGAAAAACAGAAAATATTCAGTGATTTGCAGTTCTGTGGGCAAAAGTGCCTTGTTGGTGCCAGAGGTCAGAGGAAAATGGTCCGACTGGTTGGAGCTGATAGAAAGTCAACAGTAACTCAAATAACCTCTCATTACAACCAAGGTATCACAAAAGGAATTTCTGAATGCACAACACGTCCAACCTTTAGACAGATGGGCTACAGAAGCAGAAGAACACACCGGGGGCCACTCCCGTCAGCTAAAAACAGGAAACTGAGGCTACAATTAGAAACTGGACAACAGAAACATGGAAAAATGTTTCCTGGTCTGATGAGTCTCCATTTCTGCTGCCACATTCGGATGATAGGGTCAGAATTTGGCCTCAACAACATGAAAGCATGGATCCATCCTGCCTTGTATCAACGGTTCAGGCTGGTGGTGGTGTAATGGTGTGGGGGACATTTTCTTGGCCCTCTTTGGGCCCCTTACTACCAATAGAGCATCGTTGCAATCCCACAGCCTACCTGAGTATTGTTGCTGACCATGTCCATCTCTTTATGACCACAGTGTACCATCTTCTGATGGATACTTCCAGCAGGATAACGATCCATCATGTGATAAAGCTCAGATCATCTCAGACTGGTTTCTTGAACATGACGATGAGTTCACTGAGCTCAAACGGCCTCCACAGTCACCAAATCTCCATCGAATAGACCTTATAGACGTGGTGGAACGGGAGATGGGCATTGTGGATGTGCAGCAACTGCATGATGCTGTCATGTCAATATGGACCAAAACTCTCTGAGGAATGTTTCTAATACTTTGTTGAATCTACGCCACGAATAATTAAGGCAGTTCTGAGCCGCTACTAGCAAGGTGTACCTAATAAAGATGCTGTTGAGTGTATCTCTCAGTGGATGAGTTTAAGCAGATTAATGGAACAACTGTTAATGTCCACAGTAACAGAAGAAGACACCAGGCGACTGATTGAGCTGCGAGCCGCTAATGAGGCTCTGTTCACTGGCAGGAGGAACACGGCTAAACCCGCCTGGAGGTAACAGATATTATTAGTGTCACAGTAAAATAAAAAAATCGTCTGATTACGCCTTTCATTGTGTGGACGAGCTGAGATTTTCCCGCCCTCACGTTTTCCGTCTGCCTTTAAGGGGAATCGTCAAGGAGATGGGCCTGACTGGGAAAATCTCACCAGACCAGGTGGCAAAGAAATGGGACAACCTGAAGACTAAATTCAAGGTTAGTTCTCCAGTCTGATACATTTATTTATATTTTCATTTGGGCTCAAGAGAATTGTTAACACAGCAGCGCAGTGTTTACGTCAGCAGTGGACAGGAGCCGACCGTGGACGGACGTCAAAGTTGTTGGTCAACCGGAGCCGACCGTGTCGTAAGATCAGATCAAGATGAAGGAAGCGGAGAAAAAAAGAAAAACGAACTTTGCATCGCTTGCTTCAGGCGTTCTTTACGTCCGCTCACTTTGCTTATGCATCCTGTTTAATACAACAAATGGAAGTGGCACAAATAAGATTTGATTGGGTCGTTCAGACTTCTGTGGAAAAAAACAAAACAGACTTGCTTCACATTTGTGAACTTAGCTTTAGTGAAAATGTATTAATATTGCATATAACAATTCAAACGTGAATAAACTAAAGACAAATAATAAAAAAAAAAGATTTTTCGGGCCGACACGTAAAACTGGGCCGATATTAGCAGTCGATGCTCGTTCGGTGGAACGGCTGCTTGTAGTTCTGGAGCGGTTGGAGGTTGGTCATGTGGTATTTGTTTGGTCATGTGACAGAGATGGTGATGCGTCGCAGGACTGTGAGAGTTTTAACTGAAGCAGAGGCAAAGTCAACAGTGAGGGTATTTTTCACTGTGTCTGAATGGTAGGGTGATATTTAGAATACATTTATATAGAAATATATGTATATTTGTAGCCATAACAATAATATTAATATCAGATATTGGTCAAAATCTGCATCCTTAGCTACAATTCAAGGCGCAGGTTTTGCTTTCCGTCCAACTAAATAAATAACTTAAAAAATCATTAGTGGTCAGTTTTTTAGGAAACTGGTTTTCTTTTTTCTTTTTACGGTTTTAAATAATAAAATAAAAAATAAAATGAATGTAGGACTGATTCATTTTCTGAATGTTTCTGTAAAATGTCTGCTGGTAGTTTTGGTGGCATTCCACATTCTACGTAGAAAATAAACTTTATATATTTATTTTTATTTAGTGTTTTTTTAATTTTTAAAGTTGGAAATATATTTAAAATGAGTAGAAAATGTTGAGATAAGTCGTATTGAGTCAGTTTGTTAGAAAATTAATGCCTAAATTCAGAAATGGTAATTATTAATAAATCCAAAAGGGAAAATGATATTGTGAGTTATATTAAGGTTATATAAGGTTATATATCAGGTTGTCGAGTCTCTTTAAGTCTCTGGAACTGATGCTGTTACCAAAACAGATTATAAATTATTATACTCCACCACAGACTTATTAAAAATCATATCGACGTTTCACTGTTGAGTCTCTAGTTTAGTTTGGAGGAACATCGAGATATTTATGCTCCTCAACTTCTTCTCTCACGATGAAAATGGTTCAGATGGTTTCATGAGAGAGAATAAAGGAGGTGAACTCGGTTATTCTGTATAAATCCTGTCGTACTTGATCGTTTCTGTTCCTGTGACCTCCTCTGTGAAGGACCTGAAGTTTCCTCCTCGAGGTATGGAGGCTCAGACCAACCCGGCCTCCTGGCCCTGGTTCCAGCTCATGAGCGACGCTCTGGAGGGACGGCTGGTGGATAAAGCTCCCAGAGTGACGCCGGTGTGGACCAGCGAGGAGGACCCCGTGTTCGGCTCGTCGCCGTCCCCCGACAGAGACTGCCTGGTTGGGGACAGGAGCGGCGCCGTGTCGGAGCTGGACAGCATGGTGGGCGGAGATCATAGCGAGGCCGACGGCGCCATCACCTACATCGACGCCAGCGGGGAGGAGTGTGCCACGCCTTCAGAGCTCTCCTATAAAAGTACGAGTTTAAAAAAAAAAAAAAATACTTAAATTAATTAGAATTCGGAAAAATGTTTTGTGGTGAATTCTGCAAAAAATTTGTTCCTGTTTTCTGTGATGAAAATGCGGGAAAGTGCAAAAATACGCAAAAATTTGCAAAAAAATTGTGAATTGTTTCCAAATGTAGGAGAATAAACCTGCTTCTCCCTCATCTAGTAAACAGCAAACATGACATAACATAGCAGCATAGCTGAGCCAGTTATTTAGTCCCGTTATGCTAACTTAGAGTCTTGGACCATTTAAGGTCATCTATAACGTAGTATGAGCTAAATATGAACATTGCTTAGTTCTGAAATTAAGAACAAAGTTGTAACTAACTTAAAGCTCCTGTAGTAAGACGCTGGATCAACTTCAGTCCATTTGCTTTTATTAATTTACGGGGCTGATCTGACACATCCAATATGGCCGACGTGCCGCCGCTGCTGGGACCAACACGTGTGTTTGGCGGGGGGGAGGGGGGGTCAGTGTCAGAGTCAGTCAAAAGTGAGAAAATAATCAATTATTTCAATAATCAATTACAAATTTCTGAGAAAAATGTGCAGGATCAGTAAAAATCTGGCGAGTTTACATAATTCTGGGATTTCTGCGCTTAGATGGTATTTATGCGGTTAATATGCGGCTTTTTAAGAATTATGTGCACCCCCGCATATTCTGCACCCTTTCCTTTATTTGAAGTGATCACAGAATCACGTGTTTCATTGTTTATACGGATGTCCTTTCCGTGTTGTAGTGTGTCTACGTTCCAGGAGAGTGCGTTGTCGCTCAGCTCTGAGTGTATACGGTTGGTAGTTGTGATAGTTGACTGAATGCTTCCAGAGCAGGAAAGTGAAATTTATGTGCTTCTTTTTTTAAATATAAACACTCGACAATCTCTTTAAATTATCACGCTAATGTCAACCAAAAATAACCAGAAATATAATAATAATAAGGTTTTGGAAGGCGTGGATGTGTGAGAAGGGTTTTAAATAGAACACGTGTAACATGATAGAAAGCCATTGAGCTTTATTGAGTTTAACATTTCTTGGAGAGCAACCAGAGCCAGTTTGGAGGCTAGAGGTTTAGAGAAACCTAAAATTTAAATTATACTTTTACATCTCTTTACATGGTATGAGGGTTCATTCTTTTACATATTCTTTTCTTTTCACCTTTTTTTTCCTGTTTAGCAAATTGATTCCTCTTTTATGAATTTGCTTCAGACACTGTAGATTGTTTAAATATAATAAAGCGCTTTGTTTTTTGTTTTTCCCCCCCCAGCAAACAGAAAGTGTAGCCTGTTAAGTTGAGGAGAAACTCTCAATACTAGAGAAGATAGTTTTTCAGAAAATAGTCGGAAGTCCTGCAGCTTCAGATTCCCGTCGTTTCTTATCTCCAACATCATCATCTGACATTGTTTCAACACAATTAGATTCATCACCTCATCGCTATTCATCCTTCACACAGACACTGGAAACAGAAATGAACTTCAATCCAACTGCAGGCGATCAGCACGCTGGTGCTTATGGGAAATGAAGTCTTCCTTCAGACACAAACACTACAACACTACGCTTTTGTCCACACCAGGCGCCAAAATTCCCCAAAACTGAAACTTCTTTAGCGTTGCTTTAAGATTATTTTAGACATAAATGGTGTTTCTTTATTAAAATTAACTAACATGAAGCTTTATGGATGTAGCTGCTGAAGATTTTCAGGAAGCAAAAGTCAGGATTCATGAATGAATCCTCAGAATGAGCTGCAGGACATGTTTGCTCAGCTGTAATAATGTTGACTCGACCTCCTTATCAGATCTGAAGCCTTCCTGGATCCGTCTCAGCTGTTTGCTCAGGAGGAGGGAAAGCATCTGGCCACAACTGGGTTCAAAGGTCATTCAGGCACGCCAGGAATATTTTTTTACCACCGTAACAGACAAATAATACTTGTTAGATGTGGTAAAAAGTGTTCTAGAAGAAGTTAAATATAGCAATTTCTTGGTAAACGTGATTAAATGCTGGTAAAACGGAGGCTAACGCCATTCTGTAGCAAAGCAACTTTACTTTATATTTCATCATTATCCCGGTTTAATGTCACTGACTCAGGTAAAGCTCTGGTAAATGTTCGATTTTTTTCTGGGAGTCGTAACATTTAACTTTTGCTTCCGATAACAAACTAATTTTTTTTGTTTTAATGTTTTTATTCAACGGTTTCTTTTGGGGTCAGGGGTCGCTGGAGTTGTCCCAGGTTTTTTTCCGCTCCTTTGTGTGAAAAGAGTTTCTGAAACGGCGTCTCTCTCGTTCATCAGTGAGCGATCAGGACACCAGGCGGATGATCAAACTCCGCGCTTCCAACGAGATGCTTTTCACCGGGAGGAGGAACGCCGCCAAAGCGGCCTGGAGGTGAGGGGAGCCACTCCTGGATCGGTTCATGATGCTGTCTGTTGATGACACTGAGGATGGTGATGATGGTCTGTCCCGGTTCCTCAGAGCCATCCTGAAGGAGCTCGGCCTGCAGGGGAAGGTCTCCACCTACCAGATGGGGAAGAAGTGGGACAATCTGAAGAGGAGGTACAAGGTGAGACGTTCATGTCATTCTAGAGACGCCTCCATGATTTCGCCAGATTTCAGCAAGCTGGATTAAAGAATTTTTAAAAATGCATACAAATAAAAACCATATCATAGCTTTACATTTATAACAGCTGGTTTGCTCCTCAAATTAGCATAGCTAGCTAACAAGGCCTAAGGAACCGACCAGCAATCTGTTGCTACAAAATAAATTCCTGCCAAACTACATTAAGTACATTTTTGATAATATATACGTTTAAAACATATTAGTAAAATAATTATGCTAAACAAAAGCTGTAGCCCAGGACTGTTGTCGACCAATTTGTAATCAGATCTAATTACATATATATTCTTATGATTTTTCTATTTAAATTTTTTTTATGCAATAATAGAAATAAGTAAAAATACAAAAAAAAAAGAAGATTCCATTCATTTTTAAAAGGAAAATAAACATTTTATAGCCTAAAATGCAATAATATTGTATTCATTTAAGTAGCATTGATCATTTGTAGAATGAACGCATTTAAAAAAGAAAAAAAGAATTTCAACCAGGTGAGGATAAACTGGAACACATTTAAAGATAAAAAACTATATTCATGTTCAATTTAAATCAAATATTTCGTTTTTGTTCGATTACTGCTCAGAGCGAGTAGTTAGTAAATGTAGTCTGTACGCTCCTGTTTATTATTATTCAATTACTAAAATAGTTGATTTTTTTTTTTACAGTAATAAATTCATCTTGATTATAAAAAGAAAAGTCCTACTAATTAGATATCAGGAGTGCCTCGATCTGATATCGGCAAAACCAAATAATATCAGATTATATTAACCTGCATCTAGTGCTAAATCTCTGAATTCCCACCCTCTCCTCAGGACCTGAAGTATCCTCCCGTAGGGATGGAGAGTGCGGCGGATGGCGCCTCCTCCTGGCCGTGGTTCAATTTAATGAACGACGCCATGGAGGGCCGCCTAGCTGGGAGCGCCCCCGTCTTAACGCCCGTCGTTCAGGAGGACGATCAGCACCCCGACCCCGCCCCCAGACACAGACTCCGCCTCCCTCCCCCCCAGCAGCCCTCCTCCTCCACGGAGTTCCAGGAAGCGACGTGCACGACTCTGGGAGGACTGGAGCGCGAGTGGGAGGTGGTGGAGCGGGAGCGCGCGGCGGTGGAGAGGGAGCGGGAGATGGTGGATCAGGACCGGGCGGCGGTGGAGCGCGAGAGGGCGGCGGTGCAGGTGGAGCGGCTGTGGTTGGACCGGGAGCGGGTTGCGGTGGAGCGGGACCGCGCCCTGGTGGAGCAGGAGAAGGAGGCGCTGGGCCGGGAGAGGGAGGAGCTGGACCAGAGGGCCCTGATGATGAACTCGGTGGGACACCTGAACAGCCTGATGTAGGCGAGACGACGCCGGGGACGCAGGGCGTCCTTCAGACGACGAGACAAAGCGGATCCAGGCTGAAGCTGCTGGGAACCAGGCTGGTCCTCAGGTTCAGATCCGGCGGTTTGGACGGAGCTCATCTGGTTGATGGGAGGAAAAAATAACAGCTCGAAACTAATAACTTGTTTAATTAATCAACTTTATGATCTAAATGCATATTTACAGCAGGCTGAGCAAAAAACTCCTAGAATATATTCCAACCAACTTGCTATAATCTAAACGCTACTAAACTCAAGACATTTTAAACTTGGACTGGAAACTAATAGCAGAACATTGAAAATCTGGTTTGTGACACAAAAAAGTGCTGAAATGATCCTTTTATTGAAGTTTTATTGAAGGTTGAACAAATCACAAACTAGCTTTAAAATAATCCGTAGTTGGAAGGTTTTTTTAGTTTATTTTTCTTTTATTCCTTGACATTAAATTACTTAATCTTTACACACACGAGACATTTTTACCACGATTAAAACGCTGCAACAAATCCAAGTCAAACAAGACTTAAAAATAAGTTCTTCCCACAAGTTAAGTCGCTGCTACGCTTTAAGTTGTGCCACAAATTAAACGGGTAATTCCCGTGAGCTGAGTTGTTGTCACGGGTGATTAAGTAGTTTCCAGTAGTTTTTAAGATGCCGCCCCGAATTAAACGTGTCGTTCCCGAGAGTACAAACTAAATAAACGACAGCAAATTAAGCAGTTTTTCCCCCATAAGTCATTATCACAAATCACTTCTATTGTCAACAATTAAACAAGTCATTCCTTCAAGTTATCAAGTCACGACTTAAACAAGTCGTTTCAACACATTATTCCCCCGTTGACACAAATTAAACTATTTGTTCTCTTCATTTAACTTTAGAAAAAAAACTCCCTCAATTATTAAACTGTTTCCACATTAATTGAACAAGTCATTCTTACGAGCTGTCAAGTCTTTGCCACAAAGTCTCTCCCATGACTCCGTCGGTTCGTTGAGTAGTCGCGTGATCGGGTGAAGCGGCGCCCTCTTGGGGTGAAGTCTGGAACTGAATCCTCACTGAGAGACATCTGGAGCAGCTGTTTGAGTCCACCACTGGCTTTTATTTTTTATAATCTGCTCTGTAACTTATCACTTGATGAAGAGTGTCACGGCTGTTTTTCGTCCAGAAGAAGCTTTCAGAGAAGCAGCGCCCCCTGCTGCTGGAACAGACGTTTTAAACAACTGTTTTGTACCTTCATGTAAAAACTGCCTTTCGTTTCTCTGTGCCGACGTCCGTCTGTTCGTGTCTAACGTTACATCGGAGAATTAAAACTCTTGGGTCTTAAACTGTATGATAAAACGATCTAACCGTCCACTTTCTGTTGCTTTGATTGCAGATCTGAGTTTGATCAGATTTTCAAATGAAACTAGTAATTAAATTTTGTTTAAAGTAGGGGTGCACCGATAAGAACCTTCCTGATACGATAATCGATATTCGCGTTGCAGTTATGGCAGAGAACCGATATTTGTCAATATTATAAATATTTCCCAATATTTTAGACTGATTGAAAAATTACCAAAACACTGATGTTGCCTATCTATTTCCGTTTAACATCCCAGAATACTAACATCCATGGTCTCACCATTACTGTCACATGACCAGACAAATACCAGGCGACCAATTCACTTTTCCAAAAAACTAAAATTTCAACAAAATACAAATAATTGTTGGTCATTAATAAAAGCCTAGTTTTATAAATGTAATACTGTTGTTAAAAAATGCCAAACAGCGACTGATATCTATATAAAAATGGAAATATCGTGCATCCGTAGTCAAAAGGTAGTGTTAGTCAATAAAAATAACTTGTTTCTTTATCAACTTTATTCCACCAAGAACTGCGAACGAACGGCACTTCCTCCTGTGCCCAAGAAGAGCACAAACCCCAAAAACATATGCTCCTGCATAACAGGGCCCCTAGTGAATGAACATGTAATATAAACAAAACAAAGGAATAACAGGTGGAACATCTAAAACTGATCTGTCAAATAAGAGGGTTAATTAGCTCATAGAAAGATAGCATACAGGCTGGACCAGAGTGTTATAAATTCATGTTTTATTTAGGTGGATCTTTTATTATTTATGGATAAAAGCAAAATTATTTAAAAAACAAAAATCAGGACGTCTAATCAGATGTAACAGCAGCAAGACTGTAAGTTCATCCTTCACAGATCTTTGGTTTAGGGATGCCCAGGTTAGTCCATCCATCAGTCCCGTTTTCTTCTGCTTACCCCGGCAATCCATTTCCTGCATCCTTTCCCCTTCGGTCTTGAAAACATTTTGGGTCAGTATGGAGGAACAACCTCAGGCTAAATCTGTGATAGGTGGAGCCAGAGGAAAAACAGTAATAAGAATTAAATTAGTTAGGGACCTAAAACTACGCCTTGTGGAACCCCAAATTTAAATGAACGTGTTTTCAAATCAACTTGGTTACAGTTTCATCTTTATAACATTCAAATCTGTGTTACAGATACATGTCCAAACAGAAGTAATAATAAGTATCTGACAAAGCATACCCTGAAGGCTCCCCAAACAAGTTAAGCAAGATCGACAAAACAGAAATGCAGACTCAGAGACTGGCACATAAATGCGGAAGCACACATCCTTTGGTTGTTTGCCAGGAAACATACGAAAATTCCGGCTGAACAAGCTCCTAACTTCCGTTCCGGTCTGTCGCATTCGTTTGAATGACTAAGTTTGGGCTTAGAAAAGTTTGAGGGATTGCAACATGCACAGTTTTAGGGTCAGTAATAAAAACCAAATATTATTTTAATCCCGTTTAGGCTGCAAGTCCTGATAAGTTTGCTCTGAGATGCACATAAACTATGATTTGAGGTACTAACGCATATATATATATATATAGACTCTTAAAATCAAACTTCTCCTATGAGCTGATGCGTTAAATCTTCCCAACTCTGAGCCACGGATGGACCTCCAGGCCGGCTGCTGATTGGGCATTGCCAGGGCGACAGTGGGCGGAGCAGGATCGACCTGTTGGTCTCGGATTCCACCTGAGGATCGTTCACAGTGAGCGACAGGAGGAAGTGAGAAACATGTTCACCTTCAGAGTGGGTCAGTTTTTATCTCATTTATTCTCCTTCATGTGTGACTTTGATTCTTCTCTCTGGTCTTTCTGAGGATCTTACGGGGCACAATTGGTTTACCTGGACAGGTGCTGGTGGTAGAGTAGTAAAAGCTGTTTAAGGTTTTAGTAAAAGAGCAGGATTACCTGTTCAGGTTTTAGTTTAGAAGAGAATATAATGTACATGTGCTGCTAATTAAAGCTGAAACACCCGGACAGGTTGTTGCTGATGCAGCTGGTTTACCTCTGCAGGTGTTCTTGCGGCCAATTGTTGACTTGCACAGGTGCAGCTCAGGCGTTCTGTACATTCCTGCCTCAAGTGTTTCCCCAAAAGTTAATATTTCAGATGTTCCCCTGCTGAAGTGGCTCCTCTCTGACAGTCGGTTCTCTTGAAACTAAACTCTCTGGAAGGACAGACGGGTTTGAATTTGCCCCTTAGCCTCTCAACGACTTTGTTGTAAAAGGAAGTGTGAGCCGAAGTTTCACTTTAAATATTCCTTATCTAATCGCTTTTAAGAACCAGAGGCTAAAGTTCGAGTTCAGATCTATATTCAACTGCATGAAATGAGTCAGATTGAGAAGAAATGCAAACAAAACTTAAGTGGTTAAACCTGAAAGTCTATTCCGGACCTTCTTATCAGATACGAGACTTTGTTGATTTTGTATTTTTTATTGTACTTAATATAAATGTAGGCAAAGATTTCTATGTTGGAACAAAACATTGTTGCTCCCTTCCTGATTTTTAAAAGCAAAGAACCACAAAGTGCAGTTTTATAATTACAACAATGGATGATGACGAAGGCTGAGCTGAAAAGAGCGTTCAGGTTCTTTTTTGTTCTTCTAAGACCCACATCAGGATGATAACCCAAGACTTCTGGGTAAAACAATCTGTGGACTTCTTGGAAAATGTTCTATAAAATCTGCTGTTAAAGGTCAGGAAAAGAAAATAATGACAACTATTTGTGACAGAAAGTACGGCGGCGGTCGCGTGATGGTCTGGGACTCTTTTGCTGCTTCAGAACCTGGAAGACTCGCTGCGCTTGAATGGAACCGTGAATTCAGCCGACGACTAAAAAAAACACACCTGGCAGGCAACTGCAGAACGAAAACCTCCGAAACGTTGGCGTGGCCTTGTCAAAGCCTATAAACAAAGACTATAAAAGGCTGTTCATGGAAGAAAGGGGCTTACATTTCTACCTACATATTGTCACAAATAGACAGTCGAGGGATGGATGGAGGCGTCTGCATTTGTCTGGTTGCTCTGCAGCTTTGAGCCGCCGTGGTTTCCATCCCGCGTTTTCTCTCTGCCGCCTCCTCCATCGTCCATTGTGATCAAACGTCTTCCTGAAGTTCAGTTACAGTAGTGGCTTTGTTCAATATCTGGAGCTTTCAAAGATTGAAGTTTAAGAAAGCCAAGAAGATAATAGAGAGACTTAACATTATAGCAACACTAAGTAACTTTTCAACCTTCATAAAATATTTCCATAACTTTTGTGATCATACATCGACTTACAGCTCTGTCATGATCCGAGGGGGTCTGTATCGCCTTAACCAGCACTGAGCAACTTTGAAGAGGGTGGCAGGAACCCTGCCTTCCTTACGTCATACGTCACTTCCCCAGTTTCTTATCTCCAACATCATCATCTGACATTGTTTCAGCACAATTAGATTCATCACCTCATCGCTATTCATCCTTCACACAGACACTGGAAACAGAAATGTGCTTCAATTAAACTGACCAAGTTTTTACCACGCTGTGCGCTGATGCTCATGGGAAATGTAGTCTTCCTTCAGGCTAAAACACTTCCGCTTTTGTCCACAGTGGACCGCCAAAATCGACCAAAGCTGAAACCTCAATTTGATTAACGTGGAACCGGAAAACCAGGAAATCCCAGAAACAGTCTGAGACATTACAGCTTGCACAGGAAATGCTCAGCGCTCCCTGGATGGGATTTAATTTTTATTTGTGTTATTCATGTCTGGACATTAAACGAAGACGAATTGTGACCCGATCAGAGCAGAAACTCTGAATAAACTGTGCCGTCTTGCAGTTTTCCTCTGTTTCGCTGAAGCTCATCATCTCCTCAAGACAATCTTCAGGCTTTCCCTCAATCAGTAGAGAACTCACAATTTTCTACTTAATGAGGTTATTCAATGTAAAACTGGGGCTTTTAATTGTCTTCTTGTTAAAATTGTCAGTCCTCCTGTGCTGACAGCTACTTATTTGTTTTTTCAGATTATCTTCCTTTTGTCAACTCTAATCCCGTCTAAGATGTTTTTCCTCTGTTAGTTTTGTTAAGGCACACATTTTTTAATTCTTTAGTCTTCAGTGTAATTCGAACCTGCAGCCGTCAGACACTCATTTACGATTTACCGGCTCAACCAGTCCGAGCCGTTTAAGCTGAATGACAACGTTCACAGGGACACCTTTTACGTTTCAGGGAAGCAGAACATTGGGAAGCAAACCAACGTCATCAGATGTGAGTTTCGATCCTTCTAATTTATCTGTTTGATCGCGGCTGAACATCCTGGCCTTTAAATCGAATTCAATTTGGTTGATTTGTATCACAATACTTCTACTCGAGGTATTTGAGATGAGAATTCATTTTAATTCTGTCAAACATTCACGCCAACAGTGGATAAAGTTCACTTTTAAGATTAGCTTGAGAGGTTTTAATCTGAGGAAACCCAGGAGATGGCATTCAGTCAGTAGATGTCAATGACTTCAAAGCAATCCCTCATACTGAGCATGCATGTAGCGACAGTGGAGAGAAAAACTCCCATTTAACAGGAAGAAACCTCCAGACGGACTGATATATTTATATATATTTATTACTTATGTAATTTGTTTTCCCCTTAAAAAATAGAATGAAAATATAATAAAAAATAGCAATTAATCAAGATGTATATCTGAGTAAAATATGTTTTTTTCGAAAGAGACTCAAGTAAAAGTTTCTTTTTTTGTTGTTTTGTTTTGAGACTAACAGAAATACTGTCCTTAATTACATTAATGTGAGTAAATTTAACTAGTTACTTTCTGGACCTGGAAAAAACAAACTTAGATTTGGAACCAGTACAAAGCTGAAAACTAAACCAGCCAAAATCAATCAGATTTCTAAATAAATATAAAAAATCCTTCCTCACTGACAGAATTAATGGATTTTTCGTTCTTGCTGCAGAAGCAATAATGTGATCGGATCAGAATCTGGGCAGAAAATCTTCATCTTTGTGTTCCTGGCTGATGTTTTAGCGTCTGCTAAATGCATAAATGTAAACGTTTACCCTCCTCAGACTGATCTCGGCGTGTTTCACCTTTAGGGTTTCTTCAGGCGCTGACGCTCTTCATCCTCCTGCTTTTCATCGTCACCCTCCTCCTGAAGTTCTACAGCAACCCGATCAAAGGTCAGAACTCATGTTGGACTCGATGAAAGTCCTTCAGAAGCTCGTTGTTTAACCGTTAATCGATCGGTTCTGATCCCGACCAGAAAACTAATGGAAAGTCTTTGTTTGTTCAGACAACTAAGAGATGCTCTCAGTGAATCCAGGATCATTAAAATAGTTTCTTCTCTCGCAGATTTAACTAAAAATGTTCTGATGTCCAGACGGACCTCCAGGTCGGACTCCCAGCAGACAGGTGAGTCGCCTCTGGATCCGATCCGAGCTCGTCTCGTGGAGAGAACCCGAGAGCTCATCCGTTTGTTTATCCCACAGAGGGACCGTGTCTCGTTAAAAGCGCCTGTTCGGCCAATGAGATCAGTTTCTTCCTCCAGAGCGGAGCTGCAAACGTCGTTCCTCCAAAGATCTGCGTCAACAACGAGCTGTAGGAGCTCCTGTCTCCGTCTTCTCGCTTCCTGACCACTGTGGGGATTCGGCCTGCTCTGTTTGTCTCTCTGTGGACGTTTGTTGCTCGTTTTTCTGCCTGTCGTCGTGAAAATCCTCCGTGTTTCTTCTTCTCTCGTGGCCGTCTTCTGCTTCGCCCCCCCTGCAGAGATGCTGTTGACTCTCTGTGTTTCGTTGCTTTAGGGTTTTGGGAACCGTGATGAACAACGCCGGCAGTGGAATAAACATCGTGGTCGTAAACGGTGAGTGTTGCACAATTAAATAAAAAAAAAAGGGTAACTTTACGATTTCTCTCAACATTTAAAAAAAACCAAACTTATCCAGCATTTATTTATGATTTAATAAAATTACATTCAGTTCTATTTGTTTCATTTGTTTAGTTCTTGTTTTGTCTTATTTTTTATATAAGGTAAAATTCTAATGTAATTAATTTGTACTACAAAAAGAATACAAAATCAAATCTTAAATTTTCAAACAATATTTTCACATAAACTTTGAATTACAGGAAGATCCAGTTTTTAAGTTTGTTACTATAAGCTTTTGTCGGTTTTAAAATTAAAGCTAAAAGCTAAAAGCTAGCTTTTTTAGCTTTTGCTATTAGGTTTATTAATTCTAAAGCAATTTCAATATTATTTACACAAGACGTGATTTTTCTCATCATTTCATCTTTTCTCATTATTTTGCCATCTACTCAATATTTTTGCTTTTCTTCATACTTTTAAAGGATTTTCTTCTCATTTTACCCTTTCTTGTTTTATTTCTCTTCCTTTTTTTGCTTTTCCTTTTAAAATAATTTTATTATTTTATCAATTTATTGGAGCTGCAGGTCTTTGCACTGTTGACTTGCTGCAAGAAAGTCCTGGGTTCGAATCCTGGCCCTGTGTCTTTCTGCATGGACTTTACATGGTCTCCCTTTGCATGCATGGGTTCCTTCTGGGTACTCCGGCTTCCTCCCACTGTATATCTTAAAGTCATGTGGAAGACATTTTCCTTGACATTTTAAATAAAAGTCGGTGACGGATTGTCTACAGAAGCAGCACGAACAATAAAGTTGTGTAGCTGCTTCTCCTCCAGGTTGTCTGGATCCGCCTCAGCCTGATTTTTAGCATGTGTGTGTTTGACAGGTAAAACCGGAGCGGTCATAGAGACGGAGCACTTCAACATGTACAGCGGCAGTGAGTCTCCGTCACGCAACCAGAGCAGAGTCAGGCGGAGCCACGCTGATGCTGATGTGTTTGTGTTGCAGAAGCCGAACCTCTGATTGAGTTCATGAAGAAGATCGAGGTTGGCTCTGTGGTCCTGATGGCCGTCTACGACGAAGGATCCACAAAGTAAATGAGCTTCAAAGATATTTTCTTATTAATGGAGAAAACCTAAATAACTGTTCAGACAAAATAAAACATTGAGTTTATCCTGATAAACACCAGAAATGATTTTATTTGCAATTGTTTTACCTTATTTTTACTTGGCATCAATAATGTTTGTATTGCTTTATTATCTCATATCCAAACATTTTGGGAATTTGACTGTTTCATATATATTATTATTCATATTAATTTAATTTCTGTTTATTTACTTTAATATTATATAAGAAATCTAATTTGTATTTAGATATTTTTATTTACTAATGGTTTTTAATGAACTTTTTCATATATTGCAATATTCATGTAAATTATTTATTTGTATTTTATACATAAACCAATGTTAAGAAATGCGTAAAGTTATATACAAATGAAATTTATTTATTAGTTCTTATTTACCAATATTTACATGATTAATTATTTAACTCAATATTTTACCATTTCATTTTACGATTCAATGTCTTTTATATAAGTTTTATTGATTTAGTTGAATTTTTTTATATTATATCCGAAACATATTTTTACTAATGTTTTTTGAGCATTTATTAAATTAATGTGTTCATAAAGTGATTTAGTAATTTATGTTACTTACTAATATGACAATTTTTTTAACCTATTTTAGATTTTTTTTGTTTTATTTTTGTTTTTTGTGTTATTTATTCTGTCTCTGTGTTTGAACAGCCTGAACAATGAAGCCAGACAGATGATTTCTGCAATGGGAAGTTCCTCAATCCAGTCTCTGGGATACAGGGATAACTGGGTGTTTGCTGGCGGGAAAGGAACGACAGGGAAAAGCAACTTTGAGAAGGTAGATATATATATATATATAACTCCAGACTCAGCGTGTTTTGAATTAGTCTCTGCACCATCAGACTGGAATTAAATGGCTAAATCACATCTTCACGATTTAATTCAGCTCTCCAGACGTCGTGCAGTGAAACATTTCAGGGGTCCTGAACCAGGAAATGCTTCAAAACATTCAGGACAGACACTCCTGAGGGACGACTTTAGTCTTAAGACGATAAGAAATAAATGCTTTAAGAGAAATTGGAAAGAAAAATGAAACATTAAGTGAAATATAGGTTTGACTTTAACAACACCAGCCAACATTTGGCTTTTTGGTTTCCCTAAAACTGAATTCAGACTTTCAGTGTCTTTGATTTTAGTTTGAACCCTTTAGATGATGATTAAAGGTTTATATCATCTTAAAGCAAAAGTTGCATTAAGCTTATATTTTATAATTTGAGGTAAATTCTCTCGTTGGCACCACTTCTGTCTGGTTTTGGTCGTTAGCAGGTTACTTGATTAGTGAGTTTTGACCTGAATCAAAAGCCACTAAAAAAAGTGAATCAAAAACTTCCCTATCCATTTAAAAACGCTTCTAAAAAGTCATTTTTACTCATTGACCTTCAAACCAAATTATACTTGATATATATATTAATTTGATCAGTTTTACAGTTGTGTCTTAATACATTGTTTTTGTTGTACTTCCCTTTATTGCCTAATGTTTTCCTTTCTTCTTTTTAATGTTTTATATTCTCTGATCTTCAGCAATGTCTGGTGCTAAAAAAGACGCCTTAGAAATAAAGTAGCTGATGATGAAAACGAGTTTTTGAAACATAAGAGGTGAAAATACAGAGGTCAGTGAGCTCTGTTGTGTCTCATGTGCATGAATGGGAGATGTGAAAGGGTTGTAATGTGAAATCTATAAAGCAGGAGGCAGCTGCGGGCCTGTGGAGCAGCGTGGAGACAAGTTAGTTGGACGTAAGGGTTTAAATAATTACAAGGTCGTCGGGTTTCCCGAATCCTCAATCAGGAAAAATGAAGCACAAGAGTCGTAACAGACGTGTGACTGAATTTGATCTGTTTGTGTGTTTCAGCACATGAAGAACGACGAATCCACAAACAAGTACGAGAAATGGCCTGAGATGATCGACATGGAAGGCTGCCTCCCCAAATTCGTGGAGTGAGAAACCGGAAGCTCCAGGACCCGGACGGGATCTTCAAGACTTTCTATGGGGGGAGATTTAAAACTGATCTGCTGGGACTTGGTTGTCCTGAATCTTTGCACATGAGAATGTGGTTCCTTATAATGTGACTCTGGAAGAAACCTGTGGTGAAAAAAACAAAGAGGATTATTTAAATGTAAATATCCGCTCAGCTTTGGATGGAAAACTTCCTCTCCGCTCCTGATTCACGATCCCAATCCATCATCCTGCAGCTGCTGTTTAACGTTCCTCATCCTTTGATTCAGAAAACTCCAAACTTCCTGATCCAGTTTACGGTTTTTTGGTTAGAAATCCAGCACGAGTTTTCAACCGAAGTTTCCAAACGTCTGCTCTGTCTCTGCAGATCCCTGGAAGGGCTCGTCTTCTCATTCCTTACACTTATTTTACTTTTTTATTGTTCAGGAAAACACATTTTTAGGGAGGGGATTTTAGGAAATGAAACAATTGTTGTTAAATATTATAAATATTTCTAATAAAACTCATGTTTTTAAACAAATTTTTTCTTTAAACGAAATTTTAAAATGAATCGTGTTCCGTACTTTATGATTTTGGTTTTAAACCTTTAAACTTTGGAAACTTTGAACGTTGTGTAGAAATTATAAAATATGTAGCTGCAATACTACAAAACCTGAAGAACAGGAAAGACTGGAGGATCAAAGGTCGTGTAAAAATGTTCCAGCATCATTATGGAAACGACACGACGACAGTTTCAGAGAGGACATAATTAATGGAGTTCAAGACCGTTGGTGAAGTCCTATTTTAGAAAGGACTACATTTTCTCTGACAAACGCCCTAGGATCGAGCATAAATCAGAGCTGTCGCTCTGTTTCTTATAATCATTGCCTATTCTAATAAGAAACCTGAAAAATATAAGATGAGATAAGATAAGATAGACTTTATTGATCCCGAAGGAAATTGTTTTGCCAGGGTTACAGAGTATCAATTAACAATTAACACGACAAACTCATCTCG
>JAVLVB010001045.1:1848047-1872493 GCA_032876305.1 Orestias chungarensis | reverse complement strand
GAATTGTACAGTTTGATTGCCACAGGTAAGAAAGACCTCCTGTGGCGTTCTGTGGTGACTCTCGGTGGTCTCAGTCTCCGGCTGAAGGTGCTCTGACAGGCCGTCAGCGTGGCATGTAGGGGGTGGGAGGTGTTGTCCTTGATGCTGAGCAGCTTCCTCAGCATCCTCCTCTCTGACACCTCCACCACAGACTCCAGTTTTTCATATGCATGTGGATTTTAAATGCTATTCTCTGTTGTAATAATTCATTTCTACGCAACTATGTTACAAACATTCAGTGAACCAACTCGGTTAAGAGCTATATATGAGCTTTGCTGCCAAGCAGTGAATTAAAAAAAATGCGATTTTATGAAAATATAGAACAAAAAAAGTAATGGAGTTTCACCCAAACAGCTGAAAAAGTTTCCACATTTATCACTTTATGATACACTTATGATCAGATTTGTATTTTTAATAGGAAAGTTGCATGAATTATTGTGAAGAGGGCTTTGAGCTGTGGAGAAATGTTAAATAGCACAAACCTGGAGAAAAAAACGATGTATTTATTTTGGAAGGACGCAGCTTATTTGTTTTTCCGAAGAATTTTTTTTACTGGAGCGTAAAATGTCTGTTTAATTTGGATCAAACTGAAGCGTAGAGGTGAGGAAACAGATGTTCATCGTTTCAGGTGAGATTTCTGGGTTAATTCCTCCGAACTGCATCCACTGTTGGCTGAACAAACATCTTTGACTCTTCACATCCTGCTGAGCTCCTGTTCAGCATTCAGGGTCAGAAACAAGTTGGCATTCAGGCAATACTTGATTTGTTGAAAATCAAACCATATAGAATATTCTTTATATCTTGTTTCAGAAAGTTAAACTAAAATACATAATAATAATATATCTTTATTTGTCACATACATGTCATGCTTTTTGGTGTAATCTCACCGAGGCGGCCATTTGCGGCATCATGTAGGCAGTAGCGCAAAGGGTCTTGCCTCAGGACCCACATTGGATGCTGAGGTGTGACCTTCAGATTGGATGTCAGGTGACATTCCAATTGAGCTGTTCAGCCGCTATGTACATATATATTCTGATGAGTAGATTAGAATAATAGAAATGTCCTTTATTGTTGCATGACATAATAAAAAAATCTAAAGCTAAATGCATGTAGATGTATAAACAATATTTTAAAATGCATTTTCAAAATACTGCAAACTGTGTTAATTTCTATGCACTCTATCAATGGTTGGGGCTTAGTTTTTAAATAGCCCAGGTTGCTTTTTACGGCAGCCTTTGGGTTGTCTTCGGTTCTGGTGTCTCTTATCTCCCCTTTTGACAAAACCCCATGGATTCCCTCAAAGTTAAAGGTCAGGACTGTTTTTTTTTTGTCAATTAAGAACTGAAACACTTGGTTTGGGGTTTTTTAGTAGTGAGGGTCAGTAAAAAGTCCTGCTGGGAAAGTAATCTCACATCTCCCTAACCATTTTCTGCACAATGTCCTCTGAAAAGTCCCGGTAGATTGCTGCATGGACTGTGCCGACCGTGGACCAGAACTACTATAGCAGATGATGTAGCTCACTAAACCATCAGCGACTGTGGATACATAGATTCTGGTCCTCTGATTCGGAACAATAAACATCAAGCAAGTTTCTTCCATACTGTCAGGAAATGGGGTAGTGGTTGGGTTTCCCTGTTGCCTTCACTTCTCAGGTTATCCACCAGAGGGCACCTTTAGAAACATGATAAACAGCTAAATTTGGTGTTCCTTCATTACATAGAAATAGATGGAGCAACAAAATCATTATCTTCTAATTTATGTTATTTACAATACAAGCAGAACCTGAATTACCAAAACACATCTGACGAAATATTTGGTTTCTAGTTGAAACATTTTTTTTTGTCTCCTCTGCTTTTAAAGTTTAACCTTTTCTTTTATCCAGTTTACTTAAAAGTTCCTGCCTCAACTAATGAAAAAAACAATACTTTCACCAACAACTTTGTAGTTCGCCACCACTTCAGGAAACTCATCTGGATCTGCAGAGATCTAACAGATATACCTATTTATTTCTGTTCAACTGGATTAATTAATTGTTTATTCAATCAAAACATGGAACTTCCTGATCTCGTATCATTAGTTGTTAAAATTTTAAATGTATTGATCAAATTTAGTATGATCTATAATGAATTTTATAAAACAAAGTTTATACATGTAAACACTGGCTTCAATTTCCATGTAAAGCAGTTTTTTTTTGTGTGTGTGTGGTTTTAACTTTTAAGGGCTGAGATGTTCCCAAGGTTTATTGTAAACTGCAGTTGCAATAATATTCCAGTAGATGGTGCAATTTAACCATTTAGTCACAGCTTTGACAAAAGCAGCTTTCTACATATATTTATTGTTTAAAGTTTTTCGTAGTTGCTTTTGGTGCATTTATAGAATCCCACTCATTACAAAACAGTGAGTTCATTTCTCAAAGGAATTTATACAAATAGCAAAATATTATGTTAGTCCTTAGTTTATCTGTAAATGAAGAATAATAAAATAATGCCTTTATTTTCATTATACAGGATGTACAATTAGATCTGGAGGACCACTCCTGTCAAGCTCAAACACCCAGAAGTAAATAACTAAAAAATATACAAAAATAAAACAGTATATATAAGAAGATACAGAAGTAATATGTAAAAATATATGTTTTAAGTTGGGTGAATATTGCACTGGTGATAGAATATCGCAAATTGCACTTTGTAGGCGTGACAAATATGGTTCAGTTTTAATATTGCATATAGCGCCATCAGTGTGATAGTTCCTTGTGTCATTGTGTTCCAATAAAGCGGTCAAATTTCTCAGTCATGTTATCAATATAACCTCAGGAGAGACGTTCTCTTAACTATGGCTCAAATTTGTAAAATGTAATTGTGGGAAATCAGTTACACAAGATTCACATTAATGCCTTACTGCAATTTGTTGACAGATCCTTTTAATATGAAATAGCAAGAACAATGCAGCAATAAAATCAAAATACAGTAGAAAGTTGAAAAAAAAACAATCTCCTTAGGGATGGATGTGCCACAACTTTCTCCAGCTTTCTCCATAAGCAAGACTGAAGTTATAACCTTTGGACTTAAAGAGAAATGATCAGAAGTTAGAGCACAGCTTCAGTTATTTGAGCTAGAAACTACAGATCAGGCCTGAAATCTGGGTGTAGTGATGGAGTCTGACCTGAACCCCTCAGAGAAACATAAAGACCTTAAGAACATTTCAAAGATTAAAGGACTGATGTCCCAAATGAAAACTAGAGAAACTCTGAAATGCCTTGTTGCTTAAATGTGCTTTAAAAATAAACTTGATGCAACGTGGAGAGAGTATATTTTAGAGTCTTATGCAGTCTGTGGCATGTATGCGAGACAGAAGGGTTATCTGTGGTTGTGCCTTGCGATCATTTACTTTTATCTTCAGGTGGAGAAAAATGCCACCAATCTGGTTAAGGAAAGTTGTTGTTGGTCAGAAACCATTGAACCAGACCCAGCTACTATGTGGGCTGAGGAATATTTAGTTGGTCGGCCCATGAGGAGTCTTTTTATTTTAAATTAATATGTAAATACCATTAATGCAACCATGCATCTGAAATAATAATTTTTTAATTTATTAATACAAGGAAATAACAAAACAGTGATGGTGCATTAGTGCATTAGTCACCAGAAAGTGCTGAGAATTGTGCTCGGCTTTAAAAAAACAAGTAAATCTTTGAAACTAGCACTGCATCAATGTCATTGTGATTAAAACACCAGAAAGGCAACTTGAAGATGTAAAAACTATGTGGAAAATCCATCTTAGAAACATCATTGAATCAGATTTTCTGCCTTTCTGCAGTTACAGTTTCCTGAATGTTCAACCATTGCTCTTGTTCATATTATTGATAAATGTTTAAGCATACTACCTTTTTTTTAAGTGTCTTCTTGTTGTGAGATTGGTGGTCTATTGAGTCAATACAATACATTTAAAACTCTAGCACCCTCTGCTGGTTGTATTGAGTCAAATACAATGAAAAGGTTTATAATCTAAATTCATGTCCTTTTATTGCCAGACATGTAACATGCCAGTTAATGGCCCAGCTGATGTGCTATTTCAGAAAATTGGTTGATAAATGGTTGATCTAATGCTTAAAACATTTAGATTCATTGGAGAAAGTCAAGATTCAACTGGCAGAAATTTGCCAGTTCAGAACAGATTCAGAAATAAAGTGTAACTGAAATGAATAGAAATATGCTTGACACGATGACAACTTGTTCAAACATTTCTGTGTGAAGACTTTAATATTGTGGAAGTCGACACCATTCAACTTAGAACAGTTCAAAATCCAATCCACTGTATTTGTATAGCACATTTTAATCAGGATCATGTCTTCAAAGTGTTGCACATACACAATGCATAACAATACAGATAAAGTAGACCAAAAAAAGACTGAAATAAAAAATTTCTGAAATATAAATTAAGACAATCAGCTAAAACACGAAGAAGACACAGAGGACCAAACAACTCAGGCTGTGTTAAAAGCCAGAGAATAAAAGTGGGCCTTTAGATGAGACTTAAAAATCTCCACAGTGTGGGCATTTTAAACATGAAGGGGCAGAGCATTCCAGAGTCTGGGACTGACAACAGAGAACGCCCTGTCACCCCTTGTTGTAAGTCTCGTCTTAGGCACCACAAGTTGGGACTGGCTCCCAGACCATGTTGCTCAAAAAGATTAAAAGATAAAAAGTGTCTAAAAACGGGTGTAGTTGAGCAAAGAGCTGACAAACAGGAGGTTTGCAGCATTCTTGATTGTCAGTTTGCTCCTGTACTCAGTGATGATATTGTTCATGGCATTGAACCAACGCTCACAGTCTGCATTACTTGCTGACAATGTATCCACTGCCACAAGCAAAGTCTTCATCTTGTTAGGAATGCTTCTTCCTCCACTTGCCTTGTACTCAAAGAATCCAAGGTGGACCTCATGTTCATTCAGTTGTAGGGGATTGTCAGGGTCCCATTTTGTCAGGGTGAAGGACTGCCATTTGACTTAAAAGTCTGCTGTAAGCCTCTTTTCTGTCCACTGTGACATTTGCTTGTGCTTTGTTTGCAGTTGTAAAGAGTGTCTTTCACATTCTCTGCCACTCCTTGAAGAAACTGTGCACCATCAATGATGGGAGACCTGCCAAATTTTAAATGCACTCCCTTAAATTTCAACTACATGTTCAGGGTATTAAATGAGACTTTTGATGTGTTTGACATACATTGTCATCATCTCATGGGCCTTTGGGAGTGTGGTCTTCCTGTTCTAAAGAAACTCTGACAAGTTCTTTAGTTCGCTGATGACATCTGTCATCAGTGAATTTACAGAGCACAGCTTAGATAGCAGACCTTGGAATTTAGGCAAGACAAGTTTATTTCTATAGCACATTTTTGTGTACAAGACAATTGAAAGTGCTTTACGTAAGAAAAAAGAGCAGAAAATGAAACAATAAAATCAACTTTGAATTTAAAAGAAATAAAATAAAATAAAAATAAATAATGCTGTTTTCAGCCTGGATTTAAAGATCGTCAGAGTTGAAACCTGTCTCACCTCTTCAGAAAGACTGGTCCAGATTTTAGGAGCATAAAACTGGAATGAAGCCTCCGCTTGTTTGGTCCTGACTCTGGGCATCAGCAGGAGGCCACTACCTGGTTCTCAGAGTCCTGGCTGGTTCATATGGCTCTAACATGTCAGATTTGTACTTTGGGGCTAAACCATGAAGAGACTTGTACACAAGCAAGGCTTTTATAAAGTCTATTCTTTGAGTGACAGGAAGCCAGAGCAGAGACTTGAGCACTGGACTGATGCGCTCATAATTCCTGGTTTTGGTCTGAACTCAAGCAGCAGCATTCTGGATGTTCTGAAGCTGTCTTGAGGGCCGTTTAGAAAGCCCAGTGAGCAGGCCGTTACAGTAGTCTAACCTGCTAGAGATAAAAGCATGGATAAGTCTTTCTAGGTCTGGTTTAGAGACTATTCCGGATTCTGGCAATGTTTTTAAGATGGTAAAAGGCTGCTGATGTTACTGATTTAATGTGGCTGTTGAAGTTCAGGTCAGAATCAAGTATTAACCCAAGATTTTTGACCTGATGTTTAGGTTCCAGAGAGAGCGTCAGAAGGTAACTGATGACACTTTCTCTTTGTTTCTGTGGGCCACAGACAATGATTTCAGTTTTGTCTGAGTTTAACTGGAGGAAGTTGTTCTGCATCCACAGACTGATCTGTTCAATACAGTGACACAATAAATCAACAGGCCCATGTTCTCCTGGTGTCAGCGACACGTAGATCTGGGTGTCATCAGCATAGTTGTGGTAGGGCACATCATGGCTGCGTATTAGCTGGCCCAGTGGAAGCATGTAAGATTGAATAAAAGGGGTCCCAGGATCGACCCCTGGGGAACCACACAGGTCACACCCATTCGGTCGGAGGTGAATGGGTGTGCTCAAGGTAGGACTGGAACCAGTTGAGAGCCATACCAGTGATTCCCACCCAGTCTTTTAAACTCTGTAATAAAATGACATGGTCAACTGTATCAAAGGCGGCGGTCAGGTCCAGCAGAACTAGGACAGAGACTTTGCCTGCATCTGAGTTCAGGCGGATGTCTTGTGTCACATTGAGAACTTTGCTCTCGACGAAGGCGGACGCTTTTTCTCTGTCTCCCGACCTTCCCCTTATCTGTCCTGCTTCAGCTCTGCGTTTTGTGTTTTTTCATTCTTTTTTCTTTTTCTTTGACCTTTCTGTTACACCCAAGCCAACAGCTGGCCCTACAGTTACTCAGGAAGACTTATTGATGACAACACAGGGATTAAGTTTTCGACAATGATTAGGTTTGAAAATGCTCTGTGTTCTAATGTTGATGATATGTTGAAGGACAGTCTAGTCTGCAGCACTCACCTGTTAGGCACACTCAGAGTACATTTTCGCTATTAGCCTACATGCCACACATGTACATGCCATACTTACGTGGTGCATACAATCCTGTAGCTGCATACTCACCTGATGCATATCAGACACCTGTGAGCTCACCTGTTCACACACCACCAATGATGTTTGCCCAATAGACTATTATTGCTGTAGAGACATTTCTCATTAAAGTTGAAGTTTAAGATTGTTGAATGTGGACTGGAGCAAAAACTATTATTTTGGCTTATGTCGGGAGCCATCTTTTATTTTGTCAGGGAGCGTGTGACGCCCACATATGTATGGTTACATAGTTTTTATTTGATATCTGAGTTAATAAGGAATAATGGTAAAAAGTGTTTTAATTTGAGATGGACTTGTAATTCTTCCTCCCACCACTAGATGGCAGCGCACGTTAATGGGACGGTCTTTTGGCCTCCGGCTGCTGCTTCCTGTCAATTGTAGCAGTAGTAGAAAGCCAGAGAACCACAAAACTGACTCCGTCTCACTTTTATTATTTCAGTGTAATGTAAGTCTTCACCAATCCTCCCCACTAAAATACAAATTGCTAGCGGTGATTGTACCGGCCCGATACCTGCAACAGTTTCTTGTTGGCCCGTACGGTGAGTGTGTTGGTCAACCCTGATGAGCCCTGCAGTGACCAAAGGGACGAGTCCAGATGGTGTCAGCTGTTGCCTACTGATGAAGACTCAACACCCAGACGCCAGTGGTGCTGAGTAAAGACCCGAACAACGGTGTACCTAAGCAATGCCTGTCCAGGACAAAGAGTGAAAGGTGCCAAAGCTGGTGTGGACCAAGTGAGAAAAAAATGGAGACAGCCGTGGCCGAAGGTGAGAGGATAAGCTTGGTGTGGAGCATCAAGAAAAGCCTGCTCACCCTCTCAGCAGATGAACTGTTCCAGATTACTAAAGCAATGGCTGGAGTCGACGAGTCAACTCTTGTGTCAGGAGACGAGGAGAGTTTACACATGCTACAACTTAAAGACATCATAGATCAACTTGTAAAAGTCATGGCCTGTTGGTTGCAGAAAACAGTGTAGGTGCCATATCCCCTGACACACAAGCTAATGACACTGCACAGAACAATGATAAAACCGACAATGAGCAGACTGATGGTTATGAGACCCAAAATGTTGTGACCTCAAATGACACTGAGATACAGGAGCTAATTGATAGCTATAAAGAGCTTAGTAAGAAGGTGGCACCATAAATGCAAACAAATCCTGCCCCTTCTGTCAGTCTGCCACCTGTAAAGCCACAGCCTCTGTCACAGTTTAGAGTCCTAAGTAATACAGCTGGACCACCCGCACCTGAGAAAGTTGTGTCTCTCCAAGACCTGTCTTACCTGCACCGAAGAGAGTTCAAAATCCAGGGAGGTCAGATTGGGGACCAGGGGTCAGACTTCATTTATAACCACATTTGTCGCCAGATAGAAGAAGGATTCAAGGAACAATTTAGTGATGCTGAAATTGTGAGAGCTGTTCTGCGAGTTATCAAACCAGGTAATTTTACAGACATGCTAATGAATAAAGATGAACTGACTGTAGGGCAACTAAAATACTTTTTGGACTCTCACCTTGGGGAACAAAACAACACAGAACTTTTCCAAGAACTGATGTGTACTAAGCAGAGTGAAAATGAAACGCCCCAGCAGTTCCTTTATCGAGTCATAGGCCTAAAGCAAAAGATCCTGCTTGCCTCAAAACATATTGCTACAAATGTGAAGTATAGTGCTTGCACAGTTCAAGATGTGTTTCTCCACACAGTTTACAAGGGCCTAGGACACAAACACAGTGACATTCTGAGAGAGCTAAAACCATTACTAGCTGACTTGTCAGTTACTGATGAGACAATTCTCAAGCATCTCAAATGAGTAATGAGTGATGGGAGTGAAAGACAGCGACGTCTTGGTCCAGTGTCACGTCTTAGGGTTGCCAATCCTCAGAGCCCTGCAGCAAAAGAAGACACTGCTCTGAAATGACAAACTTATAAAAAGAGTGACATAATTTAGCAACTAGTCGATAAAGTTGAAAAGTTAACCAACATGGTGGAACATTTACAGTCACAGAAGACAGAACAGACAAAGCAGACAGACAGGTTTTTTGTTTGAAATTGACGAAGCCAACACCCGACTCGCAGAATTGGACATTGGTGAGGGTCTTGTGGAGGTACAAAATGTAAAGAACCCCTATGTTTTGGTACCAGTGGGCAACAACACTAAACATGCGACAACATTACAACGAAAAACAGCTGTTGGTAGTATACAGAGTTTTGACAAAGTGATATCCATGAACTCACCTGAAGAGCCTGAGCCTAGAGTGACCGTCAGAAGTACCACCTCCACTCCTGCCACTGACTCATCTCCATGGCAGCCTCCTGTGGATGAAAGCCATCTCACTGTTGAACAGCAAGCAAAGGTTAATAACATGCTTTGTGAAGAATCAGCTGCTTTTGCACAGGACAGTACGGACATTGGATGCATACCAACTTTGCAAATGTCAATCAATCTCACTGATGACATCCCAGTTCAAAGAGCCTACTCGTCAATACCAAAGCCACTTTTTAAAGAAGTGAAGGACTACATACAAGAACTACTGTTGAAAGGGTGGATAGTAAAATCTAAGTCCCCATACGCTGCTCCAGTTGTATGTGTCAGAAAAAAAGATGGTAGTTTAAGGTTATGTATTGACAATCGGCTTTTGAATAAAAAGACTGTTCCTGAT
The DNA here is from genome assembly GCA_032876305.1 of Orestias chungarensis. Classification (NCBI taxonomy): domain Eukaryota; kingdom Metazoa; phylum Chordata; class Actinopteri; order Cyprinodontiformes; family Cyprinodontidae; genus Orestias; species Orestias chungarensis. The sequence continues at coordinate 1,862,819 of JAVLVB010001045.1, read as the reverse complement.
AGACATCCACTACCCAGAATACAAGACCTGAAAGACACACTTTGTGGCTATGCCTGGTTCAGCATCCTAGACCAGGGGAAGGCATACCACCAGGGTTTTGTTTCAGAGGGGTCACGCCAGTTCACAGCCTTCATAACGGCCTGTACAAATGGTTCCGTATCCCATTTGGACTGACCAACGCCCCTGCAGCCTTCCAGAGGAGTATGGAGGAGATGCTGGGTTCTCTCAGAGATGAATGTTGTCTACCTTATCTGGATGACATTTTGTGCTATGCGAAAACCTTTGATGAACATATTGAGACACTCATAAAAGTTCTATGTGCCCTTCAGCAACAAGGAGTAAAACTCAGACCAGAGAAGTGTGAACTTTTCAAAAATGAAGTAAGGTACGTGGGCAAGATCGTGTCAGCTGAAGGAGTAAAAATAGATCCACGTGACCTAGAAGTAGTTAAGACATTGACACCTAAAACACCAAAAACAGTGGGAGAAGTGAGGAAGCTCACTGGGTTTCTGAGGTACTACCGCTCTTACATCCAGGATTTTTCCAGAATTGCCAGGCCCATCTATGAACTGCTCCAGACCAAGCCAGAACCTGCCCGAGTGCCACCTGTAACAAAAACAGTAAACACCCCCAGTTGCCCTCCAGAGAGCCTATTATACGGACATGTGTACATCAAGAAGCTTTGGAACAGATAGTTACTCTCCTCACCAGTCCTCCTGGCCTACTAGCCTATCCTGACTTTAACTTGCCTTTCACACTGCACACTGACACTTCAGACAAGGGGTTAGGAGCTGTTCTTTATCAGTATCAGAATGAAAAGTTACGCGTCATAGGTTACGGCTCAAGGACTTTGACAAAAGCTGAACGCAACTACCATTTACATATTGGGAAGTTAGAGTTTTTTGTTTTTTTTCCTGTGCATCTAATTTAGTTTTCTGTCTTTTCAAACCTCCAGTCGGTTGTGGCAGATGGCTGCTTGTACTGAGCCAGGTTCTGCTGGAGGTTTGTTCCTGTTAAAGGGGAGTTTTTCCACTCTACTGTCGCCATATACATGCTCAGTATGACGGATTGCTGTAAAGTCAACGACAACATAAGCCATTTCTTTGGTCTGCTGATTCCAGAGGAGTGAATGCTGCAAGTCAATGACTCGATGCAATCTGTTGGGGTTCCTTAGATTGGAAACTTTTTCAAATTGATTTGTTATAATGTATCTTTGATTTTAATTGATTTTCTTGTAAAGTGCCTTGAGACGACATCTGTTGTAAATTAGCGCTATATAAATACACTGATTCTTGATTCTTGATTCAGTTCCATGGATACAGAAATGTCTCGGATTCCAGACACATTTTCGATCTTACTTACACAGTTGACCATAAGGGGAAAGTTTGCGAAGTTATTGTTCTCTGTTCGTTGTTTCCATAATGGTAGTTTTTTTTAAAGTTTTCAGGTTTTCTTCTGCTTCCATAACGTTGACTCCACCACCCTGCTTCTGCTGATTGAGATGATTAAGAGCTGGGAATATATCAGCCATGTATGCTAAAATGAGAATGAACTCAGGATTTTTGAACCAATCTGCATGAGAATGTTGGTGCACTTGCAAAAACAGGGCTAATTCCACACGCATGGCAAAAACATGATTCCGCACCTGTCCCCGGGATAACCGCTTAACATTAGAATGGTACAGGAGTACTTCGATTTAGAGCCCATTTATTTACACATCTCACTGAAGATAAGGTGCCTCAGAGCTCTATTTCGCACGTAGTTCATACATTACACTACAGTTTTTAGTACTTTTGCCATTTTTGGAGGCAAGGTTTTTGTTGCCAACACATGCCTGTGCAGAATACAATGCGTAACAATGAGGTATGCGTAACAATGTGGTACATCGGCTTTTACTAGCGCACCAAAACCAGACTTTCTTTCCAGCATGACTGGAGCTTTGTCCGTACAAACTGCAGAAACCATATCACATCAAAGATTGTTGTCCACAAGCTTCTTCACATCGGCTGCCTTAGTTGTTGTAAGAGGCTTACAAAATAAAAAAATCTTCTTTTATCATGTTGTCTGTCACATAGTGCACAAAAACAGCAAGCTGGCTTAGATTAGAAACGTCTGTGGTCTCGTCGAGTTAAAGGCAAGATGTCTTTACTCATGCAGTCTATTCTGTCACTAATGGTGTAATTTGAAAGAGGATTTTGGGATAATTTACCTTCGGCCGCTGTTCAGAGTATCAGATTTGCCATCTTTAACGCCGCTGGTTTTATGAGTGTTTCACCTATGGTGTTCAGCTTTCCCTGCTTTGCGGTCAGGTACAGTACTGTAAGCAACTTCGTACGATGCGGTGAGGATCGGTTTGTTAATGTTTACAAATCCAAAAGCAGGCAGAGTGGTCCTTTCATCGAATCTGGCTCTTTTCACCTTGGATCTAGCAAGTGTTGCGTTCTTGTATTCCCCATCTCCATGGAGCTTTAAGAAGTGTTCCTTCAGTTTTGCAGGTGGGAGACTGGAGTTGCTCAACTTGGCATTGCAAATCATGGATATAGACTCCCATCATGTTCTGTGATACATGTGAATCCATGTTGTACATATTCGTCCGACCACTTTCTTTTTTTGCTCGACATAGTTTGTAGGGATTCAAATATTAAGAAAGAAACCACACAATATACGACTGTTGTTGTGTAACGTGATCATCTGCAACAACTGATGGCTAAGCGGGGTGTGTCATCAGGAATTTTATATAATGAGTCGGGTTTGTCTTGACCTCCGTGGCGGAGGCTCCGCTGAACCCCTGAGACCGACTCACCGAACCCCGGTTAAGAACCACTGCTCTAAGGTCTTGGAAACCAGTGGTAATTTAGAAAATGTTGCAAAAAGCAGAGAATTGTACACAATCACTTCCATTGACGTAGAAATGCATTTGAAACTTGTTTACTGAAATCAAAAGACATATTTTTTCCAGTTCACAAGTGACAAATTGATTTGAGGCTTAAACAAGTAGATTTAAGAATTTCAATTCTGTTCTGAGAAATGGACGAAAGCAACTGAGCTAAAAATGGAATAAAAGTTTAAATATAATGTCCGAATGCACAAAAAGTGTTTGCATAACTATAAAACTAGACACACTTCCAAGATCAATTCAATCATAGAGGGATGTTACTTCAATAACATGCAGTCCTATGAATAAATAATAAAGTTCCACAGATTGATATTACAGACTGGGTACCTTAAGGAATATGACCTTTTTAAAGATGAAAATTTTTTTTATTTATTTGTTATTTAATATGATCTAGAGTGAGTTTGTTTATCAGACTCTCTGGAACAAAGATGGCCATCTTTTATCTTGTCTGAATTTAAAATCATCCAGTTTCCATGTCTTCAAAGATTCATTTTAGAGCTCCTAACTGATGGGATTTATCGGGTTGCTAAAGGTTGGCATTTTTCTTTCTGCACAAGAACATTCCTATTCCACATGAGGATTATCTGAGTTGGGATCAGAGCACTGAGCATCAGTGGACACAATAGTCCTTGATTTGGATCAGACTGAAGAAAACGTCTTGATGTTCATGTAGAAAACCGTTCTCTGAGAGGAAAGAATAGAAAAGATTAGCTCTGATACCGAACAGACACAACAAGTTAAAGATAACCATGGAGGTGAATCTTTCTCTGAAGCTGAAACAATCAGAGAAAATCACACAGTTTCTCTACACACAGTATAGGATATATATATATATATATATATATATATATATACACAAATGATAAAAAAATATTGTAGCATTGATTGATTTTCTTACTTGCAATAAAAAAACAGCAGGTAACAAACTTTTGGGCTCTAATGTGGAACCAGCTTCCAGCTTTAGTCCGTGAGGCAGACACCCTGTCTAGTTTCAAATGTAGGCTTAAAACCTTCCTGTTTGATAAAGGAAGAGGTAGAGAAGACAGCCAAATCCTTTTTGGATCAACTGAAGACTTTTAACTGCATATTGACTTCATTGAGGCCAATTTGATGCTATCCAGTTTAAGGGATTGACTAAGCAGTTTCTTCTTTAGAGGTTCTGGTCCAAAAATAACAACTTCTGCCTTTTCAGAGTTCAAGAGCAAACAGTTTAAAGTCATCCACATCTTTATGTTTTCAGATGGTCCTCTCTCATGATATGTGAATCATGTCTACCACTTATGCTATGAACACAAGCCTCCATAAGAGACTGAACAGGCTCGGCTATTTTTTTCCTGATTATCTGGTGGTGCTTATAAATGTTTATTCACTTTCATTATTAGTAATTATATTCATACATTTATTAATTTTAATTATTGAGAAATTCACATAGCCAATCACCTGCATAAATACATCTATTTATTTGGTGTCTTTATGTGAAACATTCAACATCAGAGAACACACAAAAAACTAAATCATCAGGGGATCTTGACTTGTTTTTTTCTCTGTATGTTTCCTGATCGCTACCTGCTCAATGTTCTCAGTTTGCTGTATGTTTCTTTATTTGCATCATAACCTTTTGCTGCTGCTCTGCTCTACTTCACATGTTTAGATTTCTCTCTCTACCGACATATAAAGCTTCTCTTATTCACACAGACAGAAGACAAAAGACTAACTTCCTGTTTGTCTGCAGCAGCTGCTTAGTTTAACATATGCAATAGAAAAGTTTACAATAAAAATTGGAGCTGGGTTTGGGTTATTTTAGAAAACATTAAATAACTAAATCAAGGCATCATTCATGTTGATAAAGTCAAAAGAAATTCAAAAACCAGCGAAAGTTCTCAGAGTAAAGCTAAGCTAAGTAAAGCTGTTTTTACACCACACCTCTCAAGACACAGTTCACATAGTGTTTTACAAATCAAAAATCAAATGTCACCACATGCATTTATGAATTTAAAGGAATTTAAAACTACAACCAACATGTAAGCGCTCAAGTTTTATTTTTGAAATATTCCTTTGTATGTTTCTCTGTGTTCTCTCTCTGATCTAATAAGATCTAATCAATCAATTGTAGCTGATTTTTACACACAATTCTTCTTTTAAATTTATTAACCTTATAAGATTGTTAACATCTAACACTAGATGCTGAACGTCTCTTACTAAGTGAACACAAATACCCCTATTTTTTCTCTGTTTGTAGTCTGAGGATCCCTTGGATGTGGGAATCTTCATCTGATTCCAGACTATCAGAACACATTTCTGTAACCAACTGAGTCTGCTTAGGAACAATAACAATTATCTCCAGTTTCCCGGTCAGATAGCACCAGCTTCAGCGATCAGATAGGAGACCTTTACCTGTGGACTGTTGCAGAACCCTCATCACTATGATGTTAGGTGCTTTCTTTGTTGACTTCCAACGGTTAAATGAGATTCTTTATTAGAGAAACAGATTTATTCTCATCTGAAAGATAGAAAAGCAGTGTTATGAATTTGGCTAACCTACTCTAGGTCATTTAAAGCCACATATGCTCTCTAAAATGACTTTAATTTATACTTTATTTAATTCTTAATCATGGGATTAATCAATTAAGGGGATGTAGACATACAGCAGCAGGTTTCTTTGTGTTAAAGCTTCCTGTGTTTGATGAAAGGCCGTAGGACAAAATATGGTGATATATATCATAGGAGGGGACTGAAGTCAGGTTGTTGTATAAAAACGTTGATCGGAGTCAAACTGTTCATCAGCAACACCACAACAACGGCTCGATATCTACGCACCTTTACCTGTGGAAAGAAACATGTCGAGACAAAGAGGTGAGTTTACAGAAACCATTATGTTTTATATATTTGATCATGTTGTAATGGTAGCAAGGATCCTTATGTATATTTATATTCTAATTTAAAAAAACAAACAAAATAAACAAAACAACAAATACAATAAAAAACTTTTTTTTTTCTTTTTTTTTTTTCTTTTTCTTTTTGTTGACTTAATATTGTCTAAAGTAAATCCTCCATAAACTATGATCAGAGTGTAAAACTTTAATTTTATTTTTATTTTTTACTTGTTAAAAGTATTTTCACAATATTATTTACTGCAGTAAATACGTATTTTTATAAATTTACTTTCACATGTTTTTGTAAATATTCATTCGGTAGCTCAGGCATATTTTTATTTGCTTTTATTGTTTTAATTATAAGCAACTTTTTATTCTTGCATTCAAATCAAAGATATTTTGTAGTTTACTTTTTTAAGCTTGTGATGATATATTAAATCCTTAGTTTTATATTTCTTAACCTTTTTTTACAAACAAAATGTCAAAGTTTTTTTTCTAATATTTTGTTTTCAATGAAACAAGCTGGAAATTTGGGATTTTGCTTTGGTTACTTGCAAATTACTTGTTTTTAGAATAACATGTACATTTTTAATTTACATAAAATAAAAATTTAAATGAAAGTAAATTTGCTTTTTAAAGCTGTTGTATCTCACTTTAGACCTATCAAGTTGTATACACAGTTTATATTTGTTATAAATTCAGCATAATTTATTTTATTTTGACTGTTATTTTGCTTCATTTCCTTTAAAAGAAGGGATGTTATACAACATTTTAATGGATTCAAAACATTAGAAGTATATCCAAAAATTTTACATTATAATGCAATGTCAAAAAAAAGTTATTTTATTAGAGAATGTAAAATCGTTTTGTCACATAAGAGGTAAAGATACAACAAAACACTTTAAAAACCCAATTTTATGAATCTTTAGAAGAATATTGGAAGAAGAAATGTACTTATTACTATGCATTGATAAATGAATCATTTCAAGTTTAAGTAACTAAAGATGATTATTTTATTTTTCTGTTTTGATAGTTATGTAAAAACGATTTTTGGTGGGGTGTGTGTACAAACTTATTAACTTTCTTAATTTTTCCACAGCTCCAGAAGAGCAGAAAATCACAGTAGTGCTCGTTGGTAGGACTCAAAGTCTGAAGAACTCTGCAGGGAACTTGATCTTAGATTTTGAGTTCTTTACATCTGGGGAAGATAATTTGCATTGTGAGAAAGGGACACGTCTCTTAGATAGTTCTTATGAGTTGGAAGTAATAAATACTCCATGTCTGTTGCATAACATATTACCACCTGAAGACATGAAGAAAATCCTTGCTAGATGTGTTTCCTTGTGTGCTCCTGGTCCACATGCAATTCTGATTGTGATCGATCCAAATGATTTCAGAGAAGAAGAAATAGCTTTGGTGGAGATGGTCAGTAGTATGTTTAGAGGACAAGCAGCCGGTCACACAATGATCTTGTTCCCTCTGGGGAACCTTGCTGCAGTTCGTAGAAGTGAACGTCTCAAAGCTGTCATTAGAAATTGTAAGAGTTATCACTTTTATAGGGATTTTGCTGATTTTTTTAGCTGGATTCAGGAGAACGGGGACACACGCTATACCTGCAGCATGTTTGAAGAGGCACAACAAGCAATCTATAAAAACATGCAAGGAAATAATCCTGATGAAATGGCTGAGAATCAGCGGTGCCAGGCTGAGAAAGACAACTCGTTCATTCAAGATGCTGATCAGGCTGCAGATGCTCAGGCTGCTGTGGCAGCTCATGTTTCTACTGGGGTCAGAGATTTACTAAGAGCTGGAGAAATACTACAACAATGCATTTTACAATAATGACCAATTACACTGCTCCTAAGAAAATGTGTGTGTAACCTTGATTTTTCCTGTTGTTTTACTTGTTACCATATTCACACTGTTTCCTGACTTTAAACTTTAAGTATTTAAACTTTAAGTATACTGAAATATACTAGTATGGTTGCAACATCATGTAATGTATTTATCAAGTAGGTCTTGTGACATTTTAATAAAAATAGAATTGCTTGATTACGTAAATTGTCATCGTGCCTCTTCTGTGATTCTTCTGTGAAAGTTGGGAAAAAAGGTGGGAGAACACCAAAGAGCTTAAAAAAACATGAAGCTTGAGTTTGATGCCACAGTTTTCTATCAATATTGATTGGGCTGATGCCTCAACCTGGAAACAAAGTAAGGAAAATATTTCATTAATTATAAATCTAATTGAGCAGTTTTCAAATACACATTTAAAAACCTGAAGCTAAATGATTGTCTGTACATTTTAAAGGATTCTCGTCCTGTAGTCAAAACATGTTGATACCAGTAAGAACAATGTTGGGTTTCCTTCACATGGGCCACAATAATCGTGTATATGCCTCACACGTGTGTTGAGCTGAGAAACCAATAATACGGGTTCATTTGTACAGGGGTTTGGGTATATATACTTTATTAATAATTATCATTAATGCACGTATAAATAAAGAAAATAAATAGTTAATAAACAGGCTACCACCTGATAATCAGGAGATAATTTGCCAAACCTGTTCAGTCTCTCATGAAGGAGTGTGATCGTAATATAAGTGGTAGAAACTTATTCACATATCACAATAAACACAAACTCTTCTCTTTAAATTATACTGATTTATTTACTTAACTTTACAGCTAAAACATCCATTCAACAAACTGTATTAGTATTAGGGATGCACCGATACCGACACTGGTATCGGGTATCGGTCCGATACAGGGCATAAGTACTCTACTCGTACTCATAAAATTGCCACAGATACCACGACATCAAAACCACCCGCGGCGCTACTATTGGGCCTGGGTGGGCCTTATGGCGTGATCGCTGTGCGACCAAGTCCGCGGGCACAGAGCCATCTGAAGGAGCAACAACCGCAAGCGTGTGCGCACGAATAGCGGGTAAGCGCGCCCCCTCAAGGGTGCCCGGACACGAGCTCAACTCCGACAAACCGTCCGAGCGGCACATTTAAACAAGGCTACATAAATGTAGCTAAGAAGAAGTTTATATAAACAGCCGTTCACAGTTCGGAGGCGTTCAGTAACAACAAAAAAACGTATTCATACATATGTGTTAACTTCTAATCTTTACCTTTTTGATAAACGTAAGTGTTACTGTAAGGTGAACTGTTTGATCAGCGGATTTCTGGCCCAGTACTGGAGCTGGAAACTCTGAAAAACAATGTATGTCCAAGGAGATTCGGTTCACGTTGCAGGACGTACTGGTTCGAGGCTCGTAGCGGCTTTTGTTGTCCTCTGGCAGCGAGGTTGATTCTACTGAAGGGCGCAGATGCTGACGATGGACTTCTGCATGTATTTCCCTGTATGCATTTTGTTTGCATATTTGCAACAAAAAACAACAACTCTGGAACACAGAGCCTGTCTTTTCCCTGAATGTTGGACATTTCTATCATGTCTATACTGGGGTAGATATGTATATATAATTTTTTTTAACAGATGCACCCGGAAGCATCTTGAATTGTTTAAACTTGTGTACCTCCAAAATTGTCTCCCTAAGCAACGAAGGTTCAAGATCTGGTTTCTATCAATTTCCCCATCGTACCATAAAAGAAAGCAGAGTATTCCTGTTTTGGCCTTAGGTGTGTCCAATTATCTCAGATGTTACCTTGTTTCTAAAGACAAACAAATAAAATCGTTTTTTTTTTCTCACGGATATTACCTTAATTTTAGATTTTACCCAAAATGTATTGGCAGACTGGTTAAGATGAAGATCTTCCGTGTCTGCTAAATGTGGTTAAGGTAAAGGCGAGAATATTCTTTTCATGTTCTCTCATGTCACCATAAGGTAAAAGTCTTATGATTGACATGGATATCAGAATTCCTGAGAGAAGGCTGCACGAGGACAAGATCAGATTTACACACACTAATGCTTTGGATTTGCTGATGAAAAAGGAGAAACTATGCGAATCTGTTACATCTTATCTTGTTCTTAAATGAGAAGTCAGTGGATGGAAAAGAATGGACAAGGAATGCATCTTTAGACTCATGTAATCTCAATGTCTTCCCTTGGGTTACAAGCAGGTTCACGTTGAAAGTAAGAGGTTGCCAGTTGTTTTTCTCTATAACATCATGGTGTTTTATGAATACGCATTCTGTTTGTTTTTCTAACTTGGAAATTCTAACATCGAATTAGGAAAAACCATAAGGAATGCCCTGACCCGCAAAAGTTACACTTTCTGCTCCTACACATCTCTAGCTGGCATAAATCTCTAACACAAATGGCAAGTAGATATGATATGAAGCAGGCCTCTTTTCAATTCCTGAAATCTTTGCATATGATCCACAAGCTGATTTCTATAGCAAATGACCTTAAGATCCCCTGCATAGGCTACGCCCTAATGGACTTTAAGATTGAGGGTATTGATATTAACTAGAAAGGTGTTTTTGTAGTGACTGATGAATGTTCCACCAGTCCCTTCATCATTGGCATGAATGTAAATGAATGAGGTCCCAGTGGGTGTGGCGGTAGGCTTTTTCTCATTACCGGAGGACGGCTGTTACTAAGGAGGACAAGTTCAAGGGATACGTCTGGCCAGCTCAGCGACGAGGGGTCAAGATCCCAGCAAGAAGCGAGGTAGTGATCTGGGGACGAGCTCGAGCAGGGCCAACAGGGAGAGACTAGTGCGGCCTGATGGAAGCCCTGGGGGAGCTCAACACTGTCTCAGTGGCCCGCACCCTTGCTGTCGTCAGAAATGATAGGCTCCCTGTTGATCTGAATTTTTTTTATAATTTTCCAGTTACCCCAGAGCGCTACCAAAAGATCGGCCGCCTCTACCAAGTCGATAAGTGGTTGTCCAAGGAAGTCGAGATGTTAACCTAGCTGTTGATGACAGTGGCGTGGTACAGGTCGGCCTGGTTTGAAGCTGTGGATTCCTTAAAGAGAGCCAAAGCTTCAACCTACCAAGACTAGTGGAACAACCAGGTTTAACACCTGCCAAAGCCGAGGAGCTGACCACACCACTGCAAAAATGGGAGAAAGTGTTTTCTAAACATGATGAGGATTTTGGTCGGACGGATGTCGTCAAGCACACCATTCCAATGGGAGATGCATGCCCTACAAGGGAGAAATTCAGACCACTGCCACCACTCAGGTATAAAGAAATGCTATGCACATAAACTGCAAGAATTTTTTTTTCAACATAAAACAAGTTTGATAAAATATTGGTAATTTATTACATCAACTAATTTATTTAGAGTAGACATTTAATGTTAATGAAGCCATTAATAAACATTGTAATCGCCTGTTGGTTTGCGATGAAAAATCAGACAAAATCCAGAAATTGTGGAGCTATAAATCTTTTTTCCTTTATGTAGTTGTTCAAACATTTTGGTTGTAACATACAGCATGACATACATTCAAAAAGAAACAGGGGGAAGGGCCTCCTTCTGATCTAAATCACCTGGCTTTTAAAGCATTGGCTCCTACCAGGACTAATTAAGGGGTGGAAACATTTTCGTTTTACAGTTAGACAAAAAAAACATTTGTAGTAAACTATATCCCTAAAAAAATAATTAACATTACAACTAACAACTTCAAAACTAAAACAAACAATCTGAGCCCAAACAAAATCCAAAAAAAGGAAACATCTCCTCTCCCACTCAAACAATGGGTTTTCCCAGTGATGTTGTCTGTAAACACCAGGTCCTTGTCCGCACTGCTCATGGACGCGCTTCCATTGCAACACATGATCATGTGACCTCAAAGAGAAGAGAGAGTGATTAAAACTAAATGTTAAATAAAGCGAGTTACCTCCTCCCAACAAAAGCAATACAATCACCAGATAAATTAAAATAATAGGAAGTACAAAAATAAATAGCACCTGTTAGAGAGGGGGTAAATCCCTCACATAACCCATTGAGAAATTTCTACTTTTATTCTTAAATTCCAGCAAATTATTTGTTAAATGATTATTTAAAAATAGCACTAACTGGTTTTGTGGTAATTTAAAAGGTATTTTTTCTGCAAGTTAACATTCTTTTCCCATAACAACCAATGGGCTTGACTCACAGAGAAATGTGTCTGATCACGTTTGTGTTGTCTTGTTTGTTGATTTTAACAACAAAAACGGTCACCAAAATGCCTACATTACACAGCGTATTATAAAAAGGCATTGGACCAGAAAAAATCTTGTTGCTGTCTGTTGTGCAGTACAAGGTCATAGCAGAGCCAAGGTGATAATCGGCATTAAATGGTGGGTGGTGAAAAAAAGCACGTTAATTTTCTTTTCCCATAACAAAACACTGTGGGCTTGACTCACAGAGAAATGTGCCTGATCAGGTTCATGGTGTTCTCTTTGTTGATTTTTACAACAAAATCTTTCACCAAAATGCCCACAATCAGTTACGCATATTTTAAAAAGGCATCTGACCACTAAAAACCTAGTTGATGTCTGTTGTGACGTACAAGGTAATAGCACAGCCAAGATGAAGACAGGCATTAAATGATGCTTGGTGAAAAAAGGAAGCCCCTGTAATGTAATTTGTCCATAACAAACACTGTTGGCACACCTTACAGAGAAATGTGTCTGATAAAGTTTACGGCGTCCTGTCTTTAACTTAATAACAGAAATGGTCATTGGCTGGATTGAGTTTACAGTTATATAGTCAATATTAGTGGAAGACTGTGTAACTTTTCTGTCTTTTTTTATATTTACTTACTCATTTATTTATTTTGCTCTTTATTTTATTGCATACTTGTTTTTCTTTTCTTTCATTTATCCTTTAGTGAGTGAGTGACGGACCATGTATGATTGTGTATGAATGTGGCTGGGTGTCCTCTGGCTCTCCCATGCCATTCCTGTACATGCCTGCCCTGCCCCCTCCTCTCCCCTTCTTGCTGCTCGCTGCTGCGCTCGCCTGCGGCCAGACGTGGCCCTGGGGTGCAGTGCTGAGGGCGCGGTGGCGTTGGTGTTTGGTTCCTGGGTTGGGGGGTCATATGATTTTTACCAGTCAGTCAGTAAAGACACAGTCATAGTCTCAGTTTTCAATCACGGTCAAAAGGGGGCAGTTGAATCAATCAGTCACAAAAAGCAGCAAGGAGAGCAGGAGAGAGTGAGGATAGACTGGAATGTGTATCACTTTGTCTGTCTGCAAAAACTTGGAATAAACCAGGAACTGCAATTTCCGACATTTTAGATCCTTTTTTTTTTGTACTGTGTCAACCACAAACCAGCGTGCCCCATGTGATTATTTGAGTTACGGTTTGATCCCTTGTTTGATTTTTGTGGACAAATAGTCATTCCAGATCTGAACAGTGTTCAATAAACTTTGGTCATTTGTTAAAAGGAAGAGCTGTTACAACACTATCTTGCGTTGCAGTGCAGGAAAATACAAGAAGTGGAGTAGTAGAAGTTGGTAAGGTTTGATTCCAGGCGCTCTTCTTCAACCTAGGATTGATATGCCCCTGCTAAGTTTGCTGTATTTGTGTATCGACCTACATTTAGATTTTATGAGTGCAACAAATCAGATGTGGAGCATGTTTTTGAGTAGTCAATAAGAGTCAACAACCCTTATGTAAATTCAGTTTACGCGAAAAGTTCAGTTTTTGTTTAAAGAAACATCTTCAAACTTGGTTCATCACTATTAGTTTAGGGAACTGAAACAGACTAGTGCAGCAGAACACACCAATTACATTTGAAACACCTTGTATCGTTTATATTGTTTGAAAAGACTTAATAAATTACAGACCCATATCTAATCTTCCTTTTTTATCTAAAATCCTTGAAAAAAGTGTTGCTAATCAACTGAGACAGCATTTGAGGATTGATAACCTATTTGAAGAATTTCAGTCAGGTTTCTGAGTGTCATGATTTAGCAAGGGGTCTGACCCACGTGCAGGTAGACAATTCAGGACAGAACTCATAAGGTAGGTTTGTTTATTGAAAATTATCTTGCAGATGTGGATGGTGATCCACAGCGGCTGTGGGGACTTGAGGGCGACAGATTTAATAAACATCGTTTAGTCTATTTCTGTATCCAAAAATGTCAAAAAAGGCTGTAAAAGCCTTTTACTAGCAAGTTTATTTTTACTAGTTAACATGTTGAAAAAAATTTTTTTCCCCATATAAAACCAGTTCCTAACATGTCATCTGACGGCACATAATAAACAAATTATTTCGGTGAATTCATAAATACACGCCAAAAGAATTTTGGTCAGTATTCAGATTACCTTATAATGTTCCAGCAGCCTAAGTTTATAGCAGTATACCTGTAGAGCTAGCTCAGGATAAAAGGAACATATAAACCCATTAGATCTCTGATGAATAATGAAGCTTGTTTATTTAGGGCTTATATGTGAGAAGATAAACTTTAAATAATAAAAGTCTGGATTTACAAGAAGCCAATCAAGGGAAGCTAAACAAGAAACATATTACTTCTTTGTGACATGGTTTTGGTAAGGGCTCTGACCCACATGCAGGAAGACAACCCAGGAGACAATTGATCAGGTAGGTCTGTTTATTGAAAATTATCTTGTAGATGTTGATGGGGATCTTCGGAGCATCTGCAGGGACTTGAGGGAGACAAGGGGAACCGGGAGCTCTGGAGGAAGGCAGACAGGTGAGTAGACTGATCTGAGAGGTGACGGGAGGAACTATGGTTATGGCTCTTACTCGGATGATGGAGAGTTTACTGCCAGGGAGAGATGACCGGATCTGGTTTACTTGGGTTGTGGTGTGTTGCTGCTCAGGAAGGATCCAGGGAGGCGGGCGTCATTGGTTGGTGGAGGCTGTTGGGTGAGGTTGGAGGGCAGACTGCAACCACGAGCGAACCCAGGATGATGGAGGTGGCGGAGGAACAGCTGGCGTCGGTGAGGGAGAGTCTTGGATTCTTATCTTCTTGTACAGTTGTGTGTAATGATTTCTTCAGAGAGGAGTTATTGAGCTGGAACGTGGGTTTTGCAAACACAAGCAGTTAGTAGGTACGTGAGAGACACGAACACAA
>JAVLVB010001045.1:1830203-1841193 GCA_032876305.1 Orestias chungarensis | reverse complement strand
AAGACAGAAAGCTAAATTAGATTAGAAGCACAGGATACTGAAATAAAAGACTTTATAGCAGCAGTTGTAGAACGTCACTGGAAGCATCTCAGCCCATGTTCTCATCCAAGAAGCTGTCTCAGCTAACAGAACGCCAGGCCAGGTGTGGTTACTGTGGAGAGAAGAACACTAAGAGAAAACAAAAGGTTAACAAGGTTAACATTGCTTTTACAGCAATGACTTAGCTACCAAAAGGTTATTTGTTTAGGAAAACGCTTGTACAAGAACATTTGACAATAATTAATGATTATCAGTGATAAATAATCACGCCATTTGGTAGTAATTCCACATAAAGGCTGCACAGCTAGCGTTTTCTGGCGCACCCTGCGTACTTGTGTCAAATCAACACAAATCCTTCTAAATGAGCAGGTAGAAGCACATTACATGTCCATCAGACAGTCTCCGCGACCAGTTGATCAGTTTTGAATCCCTTTACGGCTGTCAATGCCCGCTACCGCACAAAGCAGGAATCTCAGAGACAAACTCGTGTTTTGTCATCTCTGCAGCCGTCTTTCTTTTTTTCTCAGCGACTTCGAACACGGTTTTTCTCTTGCGAGCTTTCATTTTCGCTGCCGTATGGGGAGAACCTCTCTTCAATGGTGAATGATGCGTCTTGTCCGTCCCGTTTTACTTCCTAAACAACAATCTGCGCATGCGCGAATTCAAACATGAGCGCGCGTTGTACGGGTCGGGTGGGCGGGGACTGTAGTGATATACGTCATCGCGTAAATTTCGACAGCCACTTATTATATACATATATATATCACCGGTCGTTTTTGATTGGCTGTCATTTTCTATGGCATTTTCCATTGAAATTTTTCTATTGAAAGATCCTCTCCTATACCTTTTGGGAGACAAGATGAATGCATAAATATAAGGATTCCCAAAATGCACCTGTGCTGCTTATCTTCATGTGGAATATTATTTACCAAGTAAACTTTAGTTTTCTGCATTATTGGACATATTTCTTTTTGACTAGGCCATTCAAACCCATGAATGCTTCGATATAAGCCATCCCATAATATCTCTAGCTACATGTTTAGGATGGTTGTCTTTGAAACTGAACCTCCGCCCTAGTGCCAGCTCTTCTTCCAGGACTGTCCTGAAAGCTCCATCCGTCTTTCCTAGCATGATGCTGCCACCACCGTGTTTCACTGCAGAAATATTTCTGTTTCACGTCAAACAGAAAGTAAAGATTGTGTTTCCTCTGGTCAAGACTTCCACATGTCTCCTGTATGATATAGTTTACAGAGTCCTCCACCAACAGCTTCACCTGAGCTGAGGATCTCTGCAGCACCTCCAGAGTTTCTGTGGTTTACCTGACTGCTTCTCTCCTGTCAGTCCAGTTGGACACCTCTGCGGGTCTTCATCGATCAGAGCTCTGGGAAACATCCAGATCTTGGGATGTTGTTGTAAAAAACTGAAAGTTCTGATTGCATTTTTGTTTTGTTTAATTAAAAACAGTTTTGCTTGCAGATCGATCTGGAGAAAGCTACAAAGGTGAGACACGAAGAGAAACTATCAACACTGATCATTGCCTCTCTAGTTGAGGGATACGGGTCGCGGCACCAAAATGTTCTGGGAAACATCTATTAACCAAACTCAGTTATTTAAGAATCACTCAGTCGGGCTTATTCTTATTTCTGGCCCAAGAAAAGAGAGTTTACAGACCCATTTGTTCACAACAGATTGATCTGACAAAGAAAAAATAAATAATTATTATTAATCCTTGAGAATCCATTAACAAATATAAGAGAACTAGAATAAAATCATCTTTCATACATTATTTCTACCAGCTCCTGTTTGTTAAACTCATAATGAAACACACCTGCTTCAATTTGGCGTTTAACTGTGAACTGTTAAATTTTCAGAGACTTAAAAGTTTTAATTAGGCATGATGAGGTCAACACGTCTCAGTGAAAGAGGCTGAGCTGTTTGGAGATGAGTCACGGGGCATGCTCGATGTTCACCGGCAGCGGAAGTGAGTACAGTTAATAATAAGCAGGTTATGAATGATTGTTGCTGCGTATGACTCAGCATGGCCTGATGTGACGGTTCTGGATGTTCCACTGAGTTAACCTGAACACTTTAGCTGAATAAACAAACATAAACTTGTTCATGAGCTTCCACTACTAAAGATAAAAACATAGAATCTCTCTTGTAATACTTTACTCACCTGCTTGTTTAGTTCATTGTATTATTTCTTATTATCATCAATGTAGAAAAAAAATCCCCCCAGAAAATATGTAAGAAAAGAATCAGAATATCTCAGAGAGACATTTGTTAGAAGGGTCGGAATCCTTGCAGGTGGAGAGCAGCCAAGCTGGTGAGCGCTGAGGTATTTGGGTAAATGAGTTAGCCGGTTTATTGACCCTCTGTTTAAATAGGCCTGCTGGACTTTCTCCTCCTCTACAAGCGGCTCTCACACCATCCTGAACATTTGAACGACTGGAGTCATCGGCGTGATCATGCTGCTGGCGTCCCTGTCGCTTTTCCTGATTGCCATGCACATTTGTGGGAGAGTGGAGTGCAGACCGTGGCTTCAGCGTCTACATCAGCACCAGGCAGCAGCTCATGCTGATTCCGGACTTTTCTTCGTGGACCTGAGAGGATCTGGGAGGGACGATCCTCACAGAGGGAACCAGGGTGAGTCTGCTGGTCCAATATACTTTTTTATTTTTTATGATCAGGGAATTAAAGGCATCCAAACGTTAGAAGATTTAAGACCAAATATATTTTGCACATTTTTAGGGAATTTTTTCTTTTTAGTCTAATTTGTTTGTGCCCTTTAACTGGCTTTGATCTGTTTCCAGTGATTCTGCCAGTCACAGCAGCTCCAACCAGCCTGCTGGTCTTCGACTGGAGGAGGAGACGTTACCGGTGCGTGGACATTAAGGGACGGCTCTACAAGTCTGTGAGTATCTCCTGGATCCACCTTAAGAGAACCGAAGCTCCGGAAACATCTCTGTCTGTCCTCCTGACAGAGACAGAAGCTCAGAGAACGCTGTCTCCTGGGACACGTTCAGTTGAGCCGGGCCGAGCGCCGGGACCTGCTCTCCTTCGTGAAGGACAACTGGTCCGTCCAGCTGGGAGGACCCTCCCCAGTTTTGCTGGAGCGACAGGTGAAGAGGCGGAGGAGAAGTGAGGAGGTGAACCCGTCCGACCCTCTGAGAACAGAAGCCCACCCTCCACCTCCTGCAAAGGATGCGAAGCAGACTCAGGCGGGCGCCGTTTCCAAGGAGACAATCACATCCTGCGACGACCCGCTGCGCGTCCTGAGGCCCAACGGACACGGCAGTCCCGTCAAGACCAACATCGCAGACCAAGCGGGACACCAGTGAGGTCTGAATGGCCTAGTCAAAGTCCTGCCGCTGCTCACAGAACGTCAGTTTGACTTTCAGAGCCAACAGTGAGGAAAGGAGAAGGATGAGCAATTGAGGCGCAGAACCTTATCTGAGTCTCATCTGATCACAGTCGCCTCTGTTTGAACAGCAGACGAGGGATCAGGCCGCCACCGCTGACCTTTAACCTCTCTTCTCTGTTAAATTTTAATCCTTGAACCAGATGAGGTAACACTTATTTCACACATGTCAAAAATGCAGTGATGCGTCCGCGAGGACACGAATGACAGAATCTGGTTGTTTCTCCTTCAAAGCACTCAGAAAAGATCCGGTGCTGGACACCAACAGTCTCAGCCAGAAAACATATTTATTTATTATAACGGCTGACTTCATGATGTCTTTTATGTATTTATATATTTCATGATGTCCTATTTCTGATATAAAATTAAAAAAATTATGTTTTACTGTTTTGTTTGTTTTATTCATTTGTTTTAAATACAAAAACACAAATAACCGGTTGGAAAAAATCATGAAACCATATTCCTGTTATATTCTTGATAAAGAAGAAGCAGAAGGAAAATAAAAATTATTTAATTTCACTCCATAAATCACTTTAATACCACACAATACTTAATGTTCCAGTTAATTATCAATAGTGTGAAAATATTCATAATTTATTTACAAAAAACAACCAATAAATAATAAATTACACAAAAACAGTTACTATGGGATGTTTAGCTGTGCTCCATGTTGCTCCTGAAATGTCACTTTACCTTTAAAGGTTTTTATAAATTAAAACATTAGCAACATTTTTGGCTCGTTTGACAAAAACATTTGTAAGAAAAAAAATGTAAAAATAAATATTAATTCAGTAAAATCTTTGCGGTTTAAAAGAATGTGGAGCCAATTTTACAAATCTGGATTAAACCTGAAATCCAGATATGATTTTTTAAATAAAAAGTTATTTATGAATTTTACCAAAAATGACTCTAATATTGATGATAGTCAAATGTAATATAGTGGATTAGAGGTTGGTAAATTTATCAGAAAGAATAACAAATGGAAAGGGAAGCAAGAGAAATGTGAGGATGTAGAAGAAAAAAATGAAATATCAGATTAGTGTTACCCTGATTAACAAGATTAGTGAAAAATCCTGATGCTTGGAAATATGAGGTTTTTTGTACCTTTATTTTGTTTGTTGTTATGATCTAAATCTTCATATTATATAAATTTTCATATATTTGTGTGTAACTGAAGCTGTCACGTTAAATATGAGCGACCAGTAATTCTACTTTTACTAACAACATTACAAACGTTAATATTAAAAAATTCAGAAGAAAAATATTGTCTGAGAAAAAGAGTAAAACCTCCAAGACGTGTTGTTCTTTCCAAAAATAAAGTTCACACACACACAGTATGTTTCTCTATCCCTGTGTGGACTTTCCATTGACTTCCATTTATTTCTTATTAATTTCTATATCCTAACCCTGACCTTTGACCCTACGCCTAAATCCAATCCTAACTCAATTTACACTATAGTCAAACACCTGAGCTCTTACCCAGAAACAGCTGTTGTCCTCATAGAGACCCTGTTTGGTCCCCACAAGGTTGGTGTTGTTAGGCATGGTCCCCACAATATCACAAAAACAAGGTTACACACACGGTTGTTATATAACTGATCTGAGACCAGCAGGTTCACACTGGGTCCAAATAAACATCTGCACAAAAACACCTAAATACAAATACCTTTCTAACAACAAATACGGTTGTTGTTATATTATAGTAGATTAGATTAAGGAGATTTTTCTGCCTGTACGTGTGAAATTAGTAATAATCTGAGTTAAACGGATTTGTAGAAGAGCAAAATTCTTCAGTTTCTTTCCTGCAGCTTGGTTACTGTTATATTAGCAGTTAAAAATAGAACACAGTGATTTACTCAATGCTCCACATTGAAAGTAATGAACAACTAGAAAGGCACAGAGTCACGACGATGATGAAATTCTTCTGTGTAAATCTAAAAGGTTTCTGCTCTGTAAGAAACAAACCTGTAAGTCAGTTTTAGCTTCAGCCTTTCTTTAAATTTGTTTTTGAATTTCTTTCTGTAGAAAAACGAAGAGACAATAAGAACATGTTTAATTTTGGGAAACATTTCCACATATTTAGGTCGGGTTTATAAGTAAAGCAAATTTTAACATTAAAGTCAAACAGGTCAAAGTTCATAATAGAAAAACGTAACGCAGTAACCATGGCAACACCAAACTACTTTTTTTATATTTTATTTTAGACCAAAAACAAATCCTAAACTAAAATTCCATTTAATTTACTTTAGTTGATTTTAAATTATTATGATTTTTTTTATAGTGCAAATTTAACAACACGTCATCTCAAGATCCAGAACCAGAACCTGAATCAGTAAAAGTGTCCGTCCCTCGACCCACAGGGGGTTTCAGAAGACAGAAAACACAAAGGGGAAAAAGAAACTGACATGGATTTACTCTGTCAGTTAGACTACACTAAAATGTTGATGTCAGCAGAACCAGCACCCGATGTTCTCCTGCAGGAAAGCGTCTCAGTAACAGAACCAAACGAGGTGGAGCTTCTATGGAGAGAAAACAGAAAGTTAACAGTTAACAGAAATCTAGCAATCTAGTTGTGGGTTCAATTCCAGCTGCCTATGTAAGTGTGCCCCTAGGCAAGGCACTCAACCTCGAGTTGCCTACTGATGCATGTATTGTTGGTGAATGTGGCTTCATGTGAAAATCATTGCTCAGTTTGATTAGAAAAGCTTCATTTAAAGCTACATTCTCACTACAGCTTCTGAGGTTCTGGTCAGATATAATCTGATAAAGATATGTTTCTGAAGTTATTAAAAATAAATAAACAACTTTAATTGTTGTTTTAAATGCTACCAAATCTAAATATGGTTATAAAAACATACCTTGTTAATTATCCTGATTTCTCTTTTTAGTTTAGTGCATTATGAATGAAGTGTCATGATCTGTGTTTTTTTGGTTTGGTTCAGTTTTCTATATTAGTCTTGTTTTATTATTATCATTTTTTATTTTTATTACTGGTTATTTTTTACTTGTGGTTGTTTTCCATTTCGGTTTAGTCTTTGTTATGTTTTTTGTGTTCTCCAGTTCCCCCTGCTGTCTGTCTTCCTCTCTGTGTTTTCCCTTTGCTCCATCATCATTATCGTTCATTCATTCATTCATTCACATCTGTCTCTAATTGTCTAATCATCTTCTCCACCAATCCAACCCCGGTTCAGCCCCTGTCCAAGGGGGACAGGGGCTGAACCCCTTGGACAACGCTTACAGACGGGATCCGGCGTGACCCGCCTCTTGCTCCTGCGATTACGGAGGGGGTCCGGTACGACCCGCCTGTAGCTCCTGAGATAACGGAGGGGGTCCGGCGCGACTCGCCTCTAGTACCTGCGATTACAGAGGGGGTGTGGAATGGCCCGCCTCTAGCTCCTGGGATTCTGGAGGGGTCCGGTGTGACCCGCCTCCAGAATCTGCATTTCCGGAGGGGGGGTCCTATGATTCCGGAGGGTCTGCGGCCTTCGTCATGGGTACTCTGTCACCGCCGTCTGCGGCCTTCGTCGAGGGTGCTCTGTCGTCGTCGACCTCCGTCAAGGATTCTACGCCGTCAGCGACCTCTGCCAAAGATTCTACGATGTCAACAACCTTCACCGAGGACTCTACGATGTCAGCGGTCTCCTAAACGTTATCAATGTCATCGTCGTCGCCGTCCAGTCGGACTACCTCCAAGTCTTCGGGGGTTCCTATTGTCGTCCTGTCAGTGGACCTCCAAGTGTTCGGGGTTCCTGTCATTGTCCTGCCGGACGACCTCCAAGTCTTCGTTGTTCCTGTCGTCGTCCTGCCGGACGACCTCCGAGTTTTCGTGCCTCCTGTCGTCGTCCTGTCGAATGACCTCCAGATCGTCATGCCTCCCTACGTCCTCCGGGACGCCCTCCGGAGCTTCGTGCATTCCATTGTCCTCTGGGACGCCCTCCGGAGCTTTGTGATTTCCGTCGTCCTCCGGGACATCCTCCGGAGCTTCGGATTCTTGCCGTCCTCTTGCACGGCCCTCGCTGGACTCTTGCCATCCTCCTGGACGGCCTTCGCTGGACGGCCTTCACTGGACGGCCTTCGCTAGACGGCCTTCGGTGAACTCTGCCTTTCTCCAGGACAGCCTTCGCTGGACTCTGCCGTCCTCCTGGAGGGCCTTCGCAGAACTCTGTCCTTGATATTTTGATCTCTGTTGGCTTCGGGTTGTTTTTTTCTGGGTAGTTTTCCACTCGTGATGTTGTTTTTTGTTTATTTGTTCCTTTTTTTTTCTTTCTTTGGTTTAGGCCCTCCCTCAAAGGCCTCCCTTTGCTCACACTGAGTAGTTTTTTGGTTTTTTCGCTCGTGCAGGGTTGTTTTTTTTGGTTCTTTGTTCTTCTGTTTTTGTTTTGTTGTAGCCCTCCTTTTGAGGCCATCCCCCCTCTTCCCACCTGGTCTTGATTTTTTATTTTTTTTCTTCTTGTGCTGTTTTTCGGTGTCTGGTATCCGCCATGGGGGGTGGGGGGGTGTTGTACTGTCATGATCTGTGTTTTTGGTTTGGTTGAGTTTTATATATTAGTCTTGTTTTTTTATTAATATCGTTAATTATTTTTATTATTAGTTATTGTTTACTTTAGGTTATTTTCCATTTCGGTTTAGTCTTTGTTTTGTTTTTTATGTTCTCCAGTTCCCCCTGCTCTCTGTCTTCCTCTCTGTGTTTTCCCTCAGCTCCACCATCATCATCATTCATTCACATCTGTCTCTAATTGTCCAATCATCTTCTCCACCAATCCAACCCCGGTTCCTCTATACTTAAGCCTCATTCATTCACTGACTTGCGCCATCTGCTGCCGTTTACTCACCTTCTATCCGCAGGCCTTTTCCCTCCTGCTCGCTGGTTCTCTGTCCTGGTTCTCTCTCCATCATTATTCTCCTCTGGTCCCGTCCTCTTATTTACTTTGATTTTTGTTTTCTTGTAGTCTCCAGTTTCCCATGCTTCCTCCCCCATCTTACTCTCCCCTGTTCCCTGTCTCAGTTATTTTCCTTTATGGTATTGTTCTTTTGAGATCTCCGGTTTCCCTTACTTCCTTCTTAGGTTTATAAGTTATTTCCTCATTTGTTTAGCTCCTTCATCGTCTACTGTTTTCCTTGTGTTTCTTATTAGTATTATTATTTATTATTATTATTGTTATTATTAATCTGTTAGTTTATTACCTCTTCCTGTGTTCTCCAGCTGATTTGTTTGTTCATTTCCATTTTTAGTTCCCGCGTCCCTCTTCCGTTCCTGTTTGTTCTAATTCTGGTTCCGCTTTTTCCCTGTTCCGTTTCCGCTTTGCCTTTTTATCGGTTAATGTTCTGTTCATTATTCTTCCCCACAACAAATTATTAATTCTACCAATTCCAACCTTGCTCGAGTCATTGTACATAACCTGACATGAAGTTTGGTTTTGTAGGCGTTGCCCTAAAATTCCACACAATCAATTAAATATGCAGAAAATAGTGAGTAATTCTGGGCTATAACTCCAAAATAGACATAGACCAAAAAAGCAAATGTATACTAAGATATCACACTAGAGCATTTACATAAATTAAAACAAAATCATCATAAAAACACTTTATAAGAACAAAAACATAGTTTTATGTACAGGTTTACTTTTTTAATCAATCAAAAATACTTTTTTTATCCCAAAGGGAAAATAAATATAGAATAAATTTTTTAAAATAATACTATAATACTATAATAAAAATAATTATTCACTAAAAATAAATAAAGTAAAAATTAAAAATAAATAATACATAATACCTGGACGCTATTGAAGAAATAGGCCAAATATTCAGGCAACAGAAATAAGCCCCTGATTGGATAGATTTCCAACTGACTTCTTGTCAGTGATTGGCTGACTGCTGATTAGTTTGGGTGATTTTTTTGTCGCCCCATCCGGTCAACAGCAAAAGATTTTTCTCAGAAAATTATAGATATTTTTAAACATGATAATTTTTTATGAATTTAAACACACACTTAAATTACAATATGTGATTACAGGGAGAACATCTGTGTGAAGGGTAGCAGGGCTGGATCAGAGTTCCAGACTATCAAAATATGGAGAATAACTCAACAACATGGATCCAGATCAGAGTTATTAGTTAATTAACTTTAATGTTTCCACAGCAACAGGCATGTTTGTTTTTCATTTCATAAATCAGAAACTGTTTATCTGGTTTTACTCAGATGGTTTGCTGTTGGTCCACCCCCCTCCCCACCCTGTGAACAAACACACAGTCCATTCTTGACACCACGAAGCGGTTCCCCTCTTTAGCAACGTCGAGCGTGAACCTGCAGATCCCGGCATTAGGGCTCAGAGAGAACATCAACTTCCTGTCGCAGCCTGCAGGTAAGCTGCAGCGCAGCTCCTCCACAAAGTAGCGCACAGCCGTGCACATGTAGGCTCCGTGCGTGACGACCAGCGCATGGACGGGGAGGCCCCTCACGCCGTCATCTGCTCCCCCCTCAGCAGGAGAGGCTCTGGAGCAGAACCCTCCAAGGTTCTGGTGCTCCGACCCGACCCGCTGCAGCATCTTCTCCAGAAACGTCCTGACCCGCTCCTTCATCTGAGCAAAGGTGAGAGACTGTTACCAGATAAGACGCACAAGCAAGCTCACAAACAGGACTCGTGCAGAACGAGCTCAGGCGCTTTCTACATCAGCAGCAGGACAGCGTGAGGCGGGTTATCGGACCCGGGTCTGGGACAGAACCCCAGAACCAACGGCGTCAAACAGAAACACAGTGACTGTTACATCCTGAGAAACTGTTAGCAGGTTGAAGGTTCTCCTGGTCTGCCCTTGTTTATCCTGATCCATCTCTCTGGGCCGAGGCTGCTGGAGGACTATCTTTCTTCTTCTACTGTCCCATTAGCTGTGGTTGCAAATGTTTCCTCTTTAGTGTTTTTCTCTCCATGAAAGGAAAACCTTTACACTTTCACTTTTCTTTACACCAGGAAGAACTCCTATGTCAGTTTCTCGGTTTGGTTCTGTGTGTTTGGATTCCTCCAACCTGGCCTGGTTCTGGTTCTGGTTTTGCTGAAGCTTTTTTCCTGTTACAGACAGTGGTTTCTCTCCACTGTCGCTTAATATAAGAAATACACTGGTTTAATTGTTTAATCACTGGACTTAAAGGATTTTTCTTGTAAAATATCTTGAGATGACGTCATAATATAAGTTAATATAAACTAATATATACTGAATTAGATTGAACTGATTAACTATTTACCTACCTTACCTTCACCTTAGCTGTAATGATGAATAGTATTAATTAGTATTAAACTATGCATTATAATATAATCTTAATATCAATTTAAGAAAATAACCTGATCACTTATGCAGGTTTGATTACTTTTCATTAAAATTAGAAATTAAAAATACATTACCAAGTTGTCAGATTGTATATGCAGGTAAAACTATATATATATATATATATATATATATATATATATATATATATATATATATATATATATATATATATATATATATATATATATATATATATATATATATATATAT
>JAVLVB010001045.1:1804233-1830103 GCA_032876305.1 Orestias chungarensis | reverse complement strand
TTGATGGTCGCTTTGCTCTCGGGTCGAATCAGAAGATCTGGCGCCGCCGCTCAGGTTTCGGTTCGACAATGATTTATTGACGACAAGGTAAGGAAATGTTAATAAGTATGTTCACAAACATGCAAAGTTTTAGTACACTTCAATTTAGTATTACAAAAACATGACGTGGTTCCAGTTAGTCTGGGTTTTTCTTTTTCACTACTGCTTGTGTTGATTTCAGTTTTCCTTATTTGGTGAAAGATAATAAAAACTCCAGCAGCCCCACCTGCTGCTCAGTCTCTCCTTCTGGGGGGGTGAAGCCTGGGAAACGCCCCCCCGCCACCCTGGCCATCTCTTTCAGGTCCTGAACCCGTCCGCCTTCAGCAATCCCAAAACTCTGGAACATACATCAATAAAAGGTTGGTGGTTCCCCTAAATAAAGTATAAACCTTATGCGTAGATCTTTCACCTACTTTCTCTTTTAGCAAAGGATCACAAACCATCTGTACATCTGGACAGCTGCTGTTCTGCCGCATGATTTGCTCGGCAGTCTGGAGGTCAAACAGAACCAAACTATTATTTTTACTATTCGTTTTTATGAATAATAATCCTGCCGATGATTCCACAGTTTTCTGCTGGATCTCTGGAATCCTTCATCAACGAGTCCGCTCACTTCCTGCATGGCTCAAAACTGGCCTCCTGATCAGATTTGTGGGTCGTGATTAAAACTTAGCTACGTGGTAAACGCCAGAAATCATTTCTACTCGTTTTTCTGTGTATTGATTGATAAACAGGAAATATTTAGAAATGATTTATCTCTGTAAAAACCTTGAGATGAGCGTGATAGGAATAAACTGTGTTGATTAAACTGTTTGCTAATTTGACAACTTCTATTAGCAGTTTGCTAATAGAAGTTATCAAGTTATAATTTTGTTTAATGGTATCAGAGTAAAGGCGCAGAATGACGTCTCAAGTTAATCTCTTTAGTTGAGCTTTTAGTTGGCAGCAGGTTGAGGGGTGTGAATACTTCTGGAATGTAAAGTAAGTTTTGCTTTAACTGACCTGCCGCGCTCGCAGCATGTCACTGCTGAACACGTGGCTGAAGCGAACGTCTCTCAGGTAGAGGCCTGCAGCTTCGGCCTGCCGGAGACCGTCCTCCGACAGGCAGGAGTCTATCGCCTGACCTGAGCGCGGACACAAGAAGCATCAGGTGAGATGAGGATGAGGAATGGGCCACGTCAAAGAAATGACCCCCATGGCCGGCCTACCTTGTAGCAGTCCTGCTTTGTTGTAATCTGTTTCCCCGCTGCACGAAATCAAAGGTTTACAGAGAATATGGTTAAAATGGAGCAGATTTACACAATAAGACGTGACTAAGCTGTCCTTATCAGGAAACTTTGGCGACAGATATCCTGGTGAAAATATTTTACTACACTTGAAACATGAGAAAACAAACTTACAAGGAGTTTTTCGTCAAGATAAAGGAGCTTGTTTTAAAGAAACACTAAAGAAGTTTCAGCTTTGGTCGATTATGGTGACCCACTGTGGACAACAGCGGTACTTTTTTATTTCTGAAAGAAGACTGAATTTCCTGTGAGCACCAGCGCATAGCGTGGTAAAATCCTGATCAGTTGGATTGAAGCACATTTCTGTTTCCGATTCTGTGTGAAGGATGAATAGTGATGAGGTAATGAATCTAATTGTGGTGAAACAATGTCAAATGATGATGTTGGAGATAAGAAACGGGGGAAGTGACGTATGCAGTAAAGCAGTCAGCACATTTGTGGTTCTTTTGTGTGGAAGGCAGGGTTCCTGCCACCCTCCTCAAAGTTGCTTAGTGCGGGTTAAAGCGATATGGACCCCTCGGGTCATGACAGAGTCGTCATTCAACGAGCTGTAAGTCGACGTATGATCACAAAAGTTATGAAAATATTTTAAAAGCTTAAAACATTATTTAGTGTTGCTTTAAAATAAATTCTTGAATATTGATGAACATTTTTACTTTAATTTACATTGTCGCGTTTCAATAATAATTATAAAAAAAACACGTCCTGGTTTTCTGTCACTTTCTGATATTAAATCAGACCAAACATTTTTAGTTTTTAGGTAAAAACCCATAAATTATTATTCTTTCTGCCAAACGCCTCAACAATGAGCAAAAGAATAAAAGTAATCAGAGATTTATGTATACGTGTCTTCAAGACCAGAAGTTTGGGTTCAGAATGATTACTGTCTCTTTAAATGATCAGGGGAAGCCCAGGTGATGATGTAATGACTGTGCAAAGACACCTGGAACACGCTGATCTCTGGTTCGACCCGACAGGTCCAAGAGAAAGAGCGGCTCCGACGGTTCTGAGACCCAAGATGAACGGGTTCTGTTTCGATACAAGCAAATTGACACCAGAAGAAAAAACAAAGAACCTGATGAGACGCTGCTGAAGCCGGAGAGACAGAGAAACGATTTCTGCAGCAACATTGGCAGAAACGCCGCTCAGCGAGGAAGAGGTTAAAGTTCAAATCCAGATGTACAACGACCCAAGTCCATTTTCTGGTGTGATCTATCTATCTATCTATCTATCTATGCACTTTGTATTGTATAAACATTGTATTGTAAACTGATAACCAGTAAAACTGCTCCCAGGGTCGGTTTCCATGTTCGGCCTTGACTCTCTGAGACCTGCTGCGTTACGTCTGGCGCCTCTCGTCTGTTCCAGCAGAACGTTCTGACCCTCATAAGGGTTAGGGTTAGCAGTATTGGCAGAAACGCCGCTCAGCGAGGAAGAGGTTAAAGTTCAAATCCAGATGTACGACAACCCAAGTCCATTTTCTGGTGTGATCTATCTATCTATCTATCTATCTATCTATCTATCTATCTATCTATCTATCTATCTATCTATCTATCTATCTATCTATCTATCTATCTATCTATCTATCTATCTATCTATGCACTTTGTATTGTATAAACATTGTATTGTAAACTGATAACCAGTAAATCTGCTCCCAGGGTCGGTTTCCATGTTCGGCCTTGACTCTCTGACACCTGCTGCCTCTCGTCTGTTCCAGCAGAACGTTCTGACCCTCATAAGAGCTGATAAAGGATTTGTTTTTTTTAAAGGATCACCTACTGTCGAACCAGGGTGAGTCCAACCCGCAGCGCCTCCATTCTGCAGCCGGACCGTCGCTCAGCTGGGGGGGGAGACAGCGAGGACAGGACGTCCATGTCTGACCTCTGTGTGAACCCCCGACCCCGAAGCATATCAGTGAGGTGGGAGTAGAACAGAGCAGTCTTACTAGTAACTAGTTCATTTTACTTGAGCAACTTTTAGGAGTAGATTAAGCGCACTAATCTTATAAATATTAATTGAGTAATATCATTATGAAGTATTAAAACTCTCACCTCAGTAAAATTACTCAAAACTCTGAATGTCAGCACTGTTTGTGTTAGAGTGAGACCTCTTACTTTTACACCAGCTTTGTTCTGATGTTGTTACTGCTCAGTCTGGAAGTGACGTTAAAATCCATTAACTGTTCATGGAAGGACGTATTTAGTTTTACATATTTTCTCATTAGTGTCTTTAAAGTCCCAAAAACGAACTTATGTTTTTTTATTGTAAAACATTAAATAAAAGTACGTGACTTTTTTTCAAGCTTCTTTCTTTGCTTCCATTTCTTGGACTTTCTTCATTTTTTTATTGTTTAACTCGAATAAAAACATGTTCAAGTCTTGCTTCATATGCTGAACAAGGATTTTCGGTTACTCCATATATATATTATATTATTTATGTTATATTATATATATATTTATTTATAATATTTATATATATGTTATATTTTTACTGCAGCTATACCTTATACATCTATATATATACAATATGTATGATATATATATATGTATTATATATATATTATATAATATATATATATATGTATTATATATATTTTATATATATATATGTAATATATATATATATGTGTTATATATATATATTATATATCAAATTATTTCTTCATTAATCATGTAACATATTTTAGGCAATTTTAGTTCTGGAAAAGCTTAATGTGTTTTGTAGCATTTTAATATTAAATCCCTCCTTATGCATCATTTTATCTTCATATTTCATCTGCATCTGTTAGGGGGAGTGAATGCTTTGATGATTTAATGTAAAACGTGCAAAGCTCCCAGCAGCTCTGCGACAGAACAGGTTCCAGACGGTGTTCACTGAAACTCCAGCCTCCGTTATAATCCATGGATTTAGTGATCTTACTAACAATTTAAAAATGAGTTTTCTGATCTGAAAACGCTTCGCTAATGGTGAGCATTAAATAACAACATTAGGCTGATGCAGCAGCAGCTCTGCTGTTTGCTCACTAATGCATTGATCCAGACTCACATGAGTGAACAGAGGCGTGGGAACCAGCGAGCTGATGTGGTGTCACACCCTTTAAAGCAGAAGTTTATTGAGCAGAGATTGTGCAACAGACATCTGAGGTACATGACATGAGTTGTGGGGACTGAGGAGGGACAGGGAATCAAAATGTCCAGATATCTGCAGATTTATGACTGAACGTGACCGGTGAACAACTTTCTCACGTACAGAATCCTTATTTATTCATGACATTCACGGTGATCACAGACGTGTGAAGAAACCAACCGTACTTTGGCCACGCCGGGGAATCCCTCGTCCCCTCTGCACAGCGTAACAAGTCAGCTGTAGCACCAACACAGACAAATATGAACATGCACGATTTGTCGAAACGCCCCTCCCAGAACCACAGAGTCCAAGTGGGAGCCTTGCATATTTCCCGTTTCCCATCTGAGGAAGTATTTCGCCCCATCGTCCGTAAGGCACGTCGTTTCCCCCCGCATCCCACAGCACTGCTGCTGCAGGCTCCCTCGCTGCAGAGGTATATTACGCCATGGGTTTGTTTCATTTAGTCCAGTAGTCCTGAGGTACGGAAAATACCGGCGAAGCAGAATGTGACGGATACAGGAGAGCGAAACAGAAAAAAACAAAACAACAGGGAAATGAAACGTGTTATCTAACTGTACAAGGAACATTTCCAGTCAAAATACTCAACTCACCTTCTAAAACCATCTACTTTGTTTCTGGATGTAACTCTTAAGCAGTAAAATAATTATATTATAATACAAATGTTTATAAAATAGCAGCACACAAGTGACATCACGACTAGGTAATGTTATTTTTTTTTTTTTGTATAAATGAAACGAATTCATAGCTCTTAGCAGCGCAAAAAAAGACAATAAAATATCGACACTTTCTTTTTTTTTTGTCTTCACATCTCCTCCTCCTCCTGGTCCTCTCTTCACTTTGGAATACAGTATCTCTAAATCTTAGAAACCACAAACCCCACAGTGGGTCTGATCGGCCCAGTCTGAGCAACACAAGCAACAAGAAGTCTGCAGGATCCAAAAATCCCAGCAGAGTTGAGACGAGAGCGTCCATCAGACGAACAGAGGCGAGCTGAGAGGCTGAAACATGGGGGGGGGGGGGGGGGTGTTCAGTTTCACTGAAACACATCAGGTTGCCTCTAATAAACACACTCAGGAAAAAAATAATCATTATCGTAAAAAAGGATGCAGACATGCAGAGAGCCGGCTGTGGCCCGATCTGTGCACTAGAACCGGCTCCGTCGACGAGCTCTCGGGGGGACCGGTGCGTTCCAGCGACGCAGCGGTCGTGCGCGGCGTCATCGTGACAAACGTGCAAATGCTGGATCCCAGCCGACACCTGTGACTGGTTCCCGGTACGAGTTTGGTTCTTGGGGGACCCCGACTGCACCCCATACAGGGATACGTTGGCTGGGACCATCCCGTTGTGTAGGTCACTGCTGCCTCATGTGGTCATGATGCAGATAAATACAAAAATTTAATTTTCAAGTAAGAAAAAGATAATTTCTTGCCAGCGGAAAAGGGAACCACAGAGCACGGACGTCCCCCCCCCCCGCCCCATCATCTGGGAATTAGCTTGAGCAGGAATGTTTGAACAGGGATGTCCGTTAAATGTAAAACAGTTCTGTGACATGAGGGAGAGTAGCCAGAGGAAGGAAACCAAAGAATAGGCCGAGAAGGAATAAAAGCCCCATTCAGACTTTGTTCTCAAAGTGCCTTGCTATGGAAATCAAACATGGAGTTGGAATGACCCCCCCCATTAAATCTGCTCATCCTCATTTAATCTCGTCGTAAATGAAAACCTTTGACTCCACAGAAACGTCAACGTTTCAAACTGAGGCTTTTTTTTAACGTTTTCTCCTCCACAGCAGCGACTGGAATGTCTCCCTTCAAAGCACATTGACTTCTTCATCGTCGGGGACGTCACGAACTTCGTCTTCCCCAGCTTTTACCCCGAACCTTCAGGTTCTCGGACACCAGACGTGGATCTGAGGGAACGTTGCTCTCCAGAAACCAGAGAAGAAGAGGATCAGCCGGGTATCGCCGCGCCTACAGCGGCAAAACACCTGGAACCGCCTGTGAGTCTGAGCTGAAGCGTTCCACAGACGGATACGGGACTCTACAAGCCGTCGCTTTGTCCTCATCTCTGTTTGTGTCTCAGCCATTGTCGACCTTTTTTATTTTTAGGAGAGAGACAATGACAGATTCGTCGCTGCTGATTCACGACGGTGGAGGCAGCGCGCAGATGTCCTGCGAGCTTCGCCGCGTCCACTCACAGCGTCTGGTGAGCTTAAGCGCCTCACGCTGCAGACACACACACACACACACACACACACACACACACACACACACACACACACACACACACACACACACACTCTCATAGCGAACCGCATCCACCAACCGATGAGTAAAAGCAGCCTGACCAAAGGAGCTTATTGATCCACTGTGACGTTCAAATGTATTTCTAATGGCAGTATTAATAATTATAAATACTATCATCACTAATAATCGTTTTCATTCCAGCGGCTGCCTGAAAACATCTTCCGTCTTCCTTTCGCCGTCCCCGGAGGTGGACGTTCCCGGGGCCGCGGACGACGTGTCCCCTCTCCCACCAGATGCGCATACAATGGTGAGAACAAGCTTTGTGAACAGAGAAGGGAAGAGAATGACGGGACCGGCGCGGTTTACGAAGCTTTTCGACTCAAAGCTCAAAACACAATCAAAAGGCCGAACGCAGGAATGATTGGCTTCCCTTCTCTAAATCCAAGGCAGCACGGCGCTTTATCAGGTTTGTTGCTTTTAGACTAGAGTATCGTAGAAAATCTATTTCATGTGCAGGCGCTTTTCTTTTTTTGTTTTTTTTAACTTTAAGAACGGATGATCTACAGAAACTTGCAAGCACAGTCCTTGTATTTCTCTTAGAGGGTTCGTGTTTTAAGGATTTTTTTGGCTTTTTGTTGGGGTTTTTTTCTGCTTTTATAATGACTGAAGGTTTTGTTGTTTTTTTGTTTTTTTTCCAAGATGCTTTTTGTAAATCCTGTGCAATGGCGCCCTCTGCTGCTTCATAAGTTGACGTCGCGAACGTCTGTCGGCGTGGAGGACTGGTCCAGCTCGTCCAGGCCTTTCCCACTGGGACCGCTCAGCATCTGCTGTTGCTGCTGCTGCCGGCCTTCACGGAGGCTGCTCTCCAGGACGCGCTCGATCTGCTCCTGGCACTCCTTCAGGACATCCTGGCGGGAACATCAGTGGAAAAACGCATGAGAATTGATCTGACTTACAGAAGCACATCAGGAGTTTTAATGTTTTTAGAGCTCAAGTTTCTTCTGGACAAATTCAAAGATGATAAATCAAAGAAAGAACGAAAGATAGGAAGGAATTTTGTTGGAACTGCAACTCCCAGCATTCATAGCGCCGTACAAAGGATTGATGTTGCCATACAACTAATAAAAGCCTGAGTCAACAGAAACAACTGGTCTGTTTTGAGTGGTTCTGATCCGGAGCATCCCGCTCCACCAACTGCATCAGTCGGACGTTTCCTTTTCTCTTGCTCTGATATCAAACATCAAACATGGTTCTGGTTGGTGAACGCTTGTGAACAGCTAAACCTGCTGCTGGTTCCGTGATGCAGATTTGAACCGGACGATGGCTGCAACACTTTCATTCTTTAACTTGTCTGTGTTGATTTTGATGTGTAATGACATAATAATAATTCCTCATATCCCTGTTTATCAATTATTAGAAACGGATTGATAATAATTATATTAATAATGTGACTATTAATAACTCTATAAGTCAAACACAGTTGGACTCTGGTTGCTCTTCAAATGAATAGATGGTTCCCAGTTACATTCCATTTTTGCAGGAGATTTTCCAGATTTGTATCAATATGTGAAAAAAGAAGCTCAACCTGATTTGTTGTCACTTTCCAACTTTTTTATTTTCATGGGAACTTTTTGATTTCCCCTAACAAGTACCTTAAAGTGATGTAACGGTTTATAATGAATCAGGAGTAAACTGCCTTCCGCATTAACACGAGGAAGCTGGAAACAAACCTGCAACCTTCGGACTGACAGACGACAAGTCTTCCAAAGAAACTCCAGGCGATGCCAAAGACAAGGGCCAGACTGCAGGATTGCATCGGCCCCCCAGGGTCTCCTCCTGTGCTCTGCCCCCCCTCCCCCGCCAACACCCAGCTCGGTTTAACCGCTGCAGCCAAACACAAGCAGCCCTGAAAGCAGCAGCTGAAAACACAGGTAGCATTAGAGCTACGTTAATTACACCTTCCTCCCGTGGGAAACACAAAGGTGGAGCTTTTTTAACGAGAGCGAGTCTGCCGGCCCGAGGGGATTCGTCTAAGGCCCTCCTCCTTCGGTTTCACCATCAAAGGCCGCCGAGGCCATCTGAGAATCCACCTGGGCCTCAGCAGCCACAGACTGGAGCCTCACGTCTTCATGCCGACGGAGCTGAGGGAGGAGCTCGGGTAAGCAAGCGTCACGGAAAGGTCAAACTGCTTTAAGGAGCTCCAAGGCTCCGCAACAATAAAGCAATCCCTCGTCAGAAGTGGTGCCATCTGGTGGAGAGACTCTAATAAACACGCGGTGCTGTTAAAAATCTGAAAATGTGAACAGTGAAGCATGGTATCGATGTTTCCTCACGAAAAGATAGAATAGAAATCTGGGCAAAGTCACTCCAAGACACGAGGGATCTCCCCTTCAGGCAGTGTAAAAACCACATTAATAATAATGGTGAGCTACACGACTACAACCAGAATGTCAGAAATAGAAATACATGCTTGGATCTATGGGGCGGGTGCAACTGAGCAGAACGATATTTAATCAATTTTAAATCCCGTCTAACGCTACATTCACCTCAACTGTGAGACTCTAAATTAGCGCCGTGTTTACGTCGGTAGCGACGGACGGCGGCGTCTCTGGATGGACGTTACAGCTGTTGGGCAACGGGAGCCGACCGCATCGTCACGAGATCAGAACAAGACGAAGGAAGCTGAGAAAAAAAAGAAAGCCAAACTCGGCACCGCTTGCTTCGGACGTTGTTTGTGTCCAGATTTACCACGTCTGGCTTCTTCTGCTGCAGTTATGACGCAGGTCTCACCTTGATGATGTAAAAAAAGTGTCCTACAAACATGAGCCTCTCTGGTCTTAATAAATCAAATCCCGTGAGAAAATGGAGGGAACTAAGAGCTGCGTGTGTCTTACCACAGGAATGCGGCCTTCAGTCTTAAAAGACATTCTTTGCAGCTCTAAAAAGCAGCAGTTTGGATCCCCTGCCAAGTCCCATGGGCTTTATTTGAGAACCCTTAATGACTCCAGTGTGTGACTACTGGAGACATCTGCGCTGGTTCAGGGGAGCTCAAGGTACCGGAAGCCATGTGACCGGGCTCTTCCCTGCAGTCCCAGCCCCGGACGGGTCTCAGCTAAAATTTACATAATTCTGCATCAATGTGCCATTATAGAGACCCGAGGCGTAAACGTAATCCCCGGGCGGCCTTTGTGACACCGGCAGCAGGGCGTGCACACAGACAAAACCAAAAAGAAGAAATGTGTGAAGCCGAGGAATGCGTTTCAACTGCTGCGCGCACCACAAAAGACAGAATTAGGCACTCGGGTCCGACAGCTGAAACAAACACCCAGAGGCAGAGACTTAAAACCAAACACCCCAGGACTGACACTGGGGAGCAGAGACGCCACATGAGTACGAGTCTCCACAAGTTCCTAAAGACACCGTGACCTTTTGCTTTCTTTGGCCCGGTTGGGCAAAGATCACAAGTGAGGAGGCCACAGCGACGATCTTTCAAAATAACGCCTGCTTGATTCAGACTCCAGTGCTAACAAGAGCCACAGTGTGACTGAAACAGGAATGTAGGGAAGATAGGATAAGATAAGACAAGATAAAATGAGCCCTTATTAGTCCCACGGTGGGGGAGGGTTAGGTGTAGGTAAAAACATGTATCTGGTGTGTTAGCATGTGATCCTGAATGTGAAAGGAAAAAAACATGAATGAGAAACTAAGAGAATAAGGGTGTTTAGAACAATAAAATCTAGGAAGTGGTGGAATGAAACGCTTCCACTTCCCTAACCCTGACATCCTTTTTTAATCAATCACATAAAAACAGAAGTTCCACTCCCCCATCTGTGAGCTCGTCTACAAAATAAACACGTTTGACCATTTTCAGGGCCCACGATCTCATGCGCAAACGGTTTCAGGTCCCACCGTTCTCTGTCCCTTTAAGGTTTGCTGATCTTTTAAAACTAACCGCGCTGGGTAGGAGTTAACTGGATATTCATCAGGCATACAGCAAAGGACAACTTGGATTTTCTTCCTTTGCACAACTGTAGGCGTAATGATTCATTGAATATCCTAACACCCCCTGCCCAGCATAAGAAGCATTCTTCCAGTGACCCAGGACGTTAAACTGGCCCTATCACGTTTCCACTGGAAGACCACAGCTTCTGGATGCCAAACATGCCAGGGAGGCTGGGGTTGATTGCAGCAGCTGCAAGGGTTGGCAAAACTAGTTTTACCTTAATATTTGGGCTGGCTGAGACACGACCGTACAAGACAGACATTTTCTGCAGTCTCCAATTCACATATAGGGAAGAACTTTTTAGGATGTAGGAGAAACTGGACAGAAACGTATAGCTAGGAATACGTCTCTTGTTATTCATGTCACTCTGTCCAAGTAATTATTGTAGGCAAAGGAGAAATTGAGGGACTCTGGGGGGGCAGCAGGTTTATTCCCAGTTTCCTATAAAGGCCGGGATAGAAACAACGCTCTCTGCTCTGCCTCCTATGTTCGGTGCTAGCCTCGGCTTGTCCGCATCCAGGAATGTACAGAGCCGATCACAGACGCCCAGAAACGACCTCGCGGCCCTACGAGTTTCAGACCCTGCAACCTGAACACACTGAGCCCCTGTGCTGCTGTTTGCTTTTCCACAGCTGCCACGTGAGACTCGGACCAGGTCGGACCAGAGAGAGCCACGCTTTCCAGCCGCGGTTCATCGTGAACCGTAGGAGACCAGGGGAGGCTGATCGTTGCCTGGGAGACATCGCACACCTTCACACTTTAGCAGCTTTCTTCCTGCCCTGTTTTCCTCCTGCTTCGTCTACTTTTATGATACTGTTGGTCGGTGTTGTACCTCCTGACCTGATCCCTGAGCACACATACTCACGTTTGTCTAGTCTGCTGGTACCAACCAGTCACATTGCTCCTGCTAAGGTGGAGGCTTCACAGCTACATCTATCCCTAACCCCCAGTCTTGACTTTTCCTCATACCTGAAATAAAACCTAGAGGTGTCAGCTTCTGTTATCTTACCTGTGTTTACCTTAGGCCTGCTTAGTCCTTAGTGCTTAGTTGGAGGACTTCATGCCTTAACCATATTGAGGGTTTCTTGAATTATCAGCTCCTGCTCTTAATGATCCAAGGTGTGTAGTGATAAAGCCCAAAACACCCCCATGATCCCAAGGTTCACTACTGATGATGTCTCCCAAAGCTGATTAGCTGTGCTAAAAACAGAGAGCGCCACAACACGACGGAGATACTCACCACTTCTGTGTTGGTGATTTTGGCCAGCAGGTCCGTCAGACTGTCCCCCCACTGGCAGTTTTCTGACGAGTCCAGCTGCAGGCCACAGATCGCGGCCCCCACGCTTCCTGTGGCAATCATGGAGGGTGGGTACATGGCGAACCGGAAATCTGCAGCAGAAACATGCATAAAGAAATTCTAGTTAGATTTGAGATTCATGTGTGAAGACTTTAAAAGGTACATCTACATTTATATGTTTAGGAAACAAATTATGTTTTGCTCAAAACACAAAAAGATCTATTTATATTTTGACAAAATCGTCCAACTTTATTATGAGTGAACGGGACGCTGTAACCCAATTGTTTTTTATCTGAAGAATAAAAAGAAGAATTTGTAATGTGAAGTCGAACTCTGACCACTTCAGAGTGACTCTGGTTAGGGTGAAGAACCAAATGTTGGTAGGAGACGGCAGGAGAGCGCAGACAACGGAGGATCTTTGGTTTTCAGATGCTCCACTAGGGAGTAAATTAGTCCGAGGTAGGCGAAACACAACGAGATCTCATCAGACAAGATTAAAACATCGCTGTGTTTCCAACACTGACGAGCTGAAGTCATCATGGCTGAATCATCATGGATGACGTTTCAAAAGGACTGTCCAGGTTCTTTTAATTCCTTCTGGCCTCTTTGTTTCCAAAAGGAATCAGAAATAGGGACATGCAAGCGCTGCTTTCAGAAACAACCTAGAAATGTTGCTCTGTAGAGCTGGCCTAGCCGAAGCCTTGTGGTCTGAAGCCAGTTCGAAAGTGAATTCAAAAGTCCAGCAGATTAGGACGTTTTTATAAATCCAACACATCAGCTCGGGTCAATCTTCTAACTCCGAGAGTAAATACTTTAAGTTTTATTCACACTCAAGGTTTAGCTGTAGTCCAGATCTTTACAGATCGAATCATTAACAACCAAATTCTCATGGTTTCAAGTTGCAGAGCATCTCGCCATGAAGCAACCTGAAGTGGAAAGGTAGCAGTAGGCTAATAAAGAGCGCGTCTATCGCGCTGGTTCTGCGCGTCGCTGCCTCTAATGACCGGGGGTTCGGATAATGAGGGTTCACTCGGCTTGTAAAGGAGCTGAAAGGCAGACACCCTCACCCGCTCCCCAGCCCCGTCCCCCTTTACCCCAGGCCGGCCCCTTTTCTTCCTTCTCCTGAGTAAATTGTGTGCTCGCTGAAAAAAAAGCCCCACAGCGCTTGGAAAAGAGGGAATAAAGAGGCTCAGTGCCTCTGCCAGCGCGCACTGCTGTAGGTCCTTTTTCCACGTGTGGTCACAGGCGTGCGTCTCAAAGACTAATAACCTTGTTAGCTCCCCTCGCTGTCATTCATAATGCAAATGAGACAGCTTGTGAACGGGCCTGAAGCCCGAGAAAGGCAAGGAAAGTGGCATACAGTGAGGGGGAGCCAGACAGAGGGACACTTCTCCATTCTCTTTTTATGTCTTGCTCAACTTCTACCTTTCTCTGCGGGTTAACACATGGCCGGCTCAGAGAGCGCCGCTGAATTGCACACATGCCCCGCTCTTTGTTGCTGCAACAGGCAGCGGCTTGCATCGGCGTCCCTCCTCCTATCTGTTAGCATATTAATGGAGTTTGGGGGGCAGGAGAGTGTGACTCCATTGTCAGAGTCATCACCTCATTTCAACCCGCTGAGCAGACGACGCGTCCGTCCCCCTGTGCAACGACACCCAGCGAGACGCAGCACAAAGACAGAGGCTTTCGATGGGAGGAGGACGAAGGTGAAGAGGGACGGAGGGACGGTGCAGCTAGAAGGCCCCGAGGGGCCGACATCGCCCGGCCGTCAGTGTCCAGACCTCTGTGAGGTTTTTACCAGAATGAAAGTGCGACCTCCGCCCCCGTTCTCAGAGGAGGGCCCGCTCATTAACATGTCACCATATTCAGCTGCAAAGCGAACCGCGCGCAAAGCCTCTCAATGTGATTTTTCTTTTCTTCTTTTTTTTATAGATACAATCAAAGAGTCCGGCCGTTTGATGGCGGCAGCGGCAGACCCCTCTGGCATCTCGGCATTCACAGCCAGCTGCTTTCTCATCTTTTGGGCTCAGTGTTGACAAATAAATGAACTTATTATACATTCTGAGTCGGCCGCTGGGCCGCCGCCAAGCACACATTTATCAAAGCCCCCCCACACACACCAGTTACGTCACTGCTGTAAGAACAACTTTCTACAGAAGGACAGACGGCGAGAACAAAAAGGCAAACACACATTTACTGCAAGGCAAAGGCGACAGACACGCTGCAGAGACATGAACTCAACAATGCAGGCGGTCCAACACACACACACACACACACACACACACACACACACAGACACACACACAGACACACACACACACACACACACAGAACAGATGTAGTTTTGTGCGGCGCCGAATGGCAGGCGGTGGGCAACAGGCTGATTTTTCACGCTCTAGACAAGACAGGTCTGTGGCGGAACAGGGCCGCGCGTGCAGCCGCCGCGCTCGGCCACTCGGCCTGCGTGCGGTGGGGAGAATGGCCGCATTTCAGGCGGCCCCTCATTGGTATTCATGTTGAGGATAAACGGTGAAGGTTGCCGAGTGGGGACGCCCGCGCTGGAAAGTGCGCAGCGGCTGGGCTTGACTCTCAAAACCCTCAAGGCTCCTTTCTCCTGACTTTGCCGACTCGCCTTCAGTACTCCGTGTTTCCGCGCCATGAAACCTCCTCCCAGTGACCTGCGGTGACGCGGTCCGCTGCCCCACATGAACCGCTGCACAGTGTTCATTAATTAAAGAGCTGTACATTGGAGTGTAGAATCGTTCAGCCTGCTGGAGGATGCTGGTTGAGGCGTTTCCCAATTCTAGTTCTGGACGCTGTGCTGTCGAAGGGATTTGTGACTCCTTACCTTTTTGGTAATTGCTGTGAAGCGTTACCATGGCAACATAGTGATGCATTTACTACAGCGAGTTGACAGGCATCTCAAAAGCTTGATTATTATCTAAACTAAGGAGACGCAGAGCAGAGGGACGAGGACGGACTTCTCACCGTGTCTTCCATCCGTAATATTAGACAAAGATCAGATCCCCGTACTCCGGTATCTCTACCCAGCGTTCCAACTATGCAGCCAAGCAGAGATTTAAAGCCAAAAAGGTGGATCAGCGGAGATTGCTAGCAACTAACGGAGTCATCCAGGACAAGTTACTGTGGAACATCAGACTGTTATATGACAACGGTCTTCAGTCAGAGGCCTCATCGACTTGTTGGATGACTGTCTACCACAGGAGATCCTTGCTCCCCAAACCATCACTAGCCATCAGGTATCTGTTGGAAGACACCTGGAGGATTTAAGACATTAAATTTCCCGTTGGGATTTTTAAAGTATTTTGGATTTAAATTAAAGTAGAAATTTGATGTCAGGTTCTCCTTATTAATGACTAATACATAGTTTATAGAAATGTTATTAACTCCTTTGGGAACGGATTGGTTTCTTGCCAAAAAAGTGAGCTGAATCTGTTCACTCATATTTAATCTACAGTTCAATTATTAAACATTTAAAAAATACCGGCACTTTGTATTGTTCTTCTTTGATCCGCTATAAGTATGCAAAGTTTAAAAGGGAGCCTTATTTAGTAAATCATCATAATATTTATTAATGATTATTTAAAGATGTATAAATCCCAAAAATGAGCCTTTTATTAAAGTGACATGATTATGATTTCCTAATGAGGTCAAGTGGGCCGTTCATGCAGAGGTCAGAATGAGTGCTGGGACAGACACTAACTGGCCACTTTATTAGGCACAGCTAGCTGCTGGACACCATCAGAGGTCCAGGGCGGTCGCAGAGGAAGATGGTCAGCAATAAGCTCAGACCACAGGCTTTAAAGAATAACGTCCCCACAGTATGACACCTCCTCTACCAGCCAGTTCTGGTGGTTCTGTGTGAATTGTAGCCTCAGTTTGGGACGTCTTCTGCTGCTGTAGTTCATCTTCCCTAAGGTTTTCCACGTTCT
The DNA here is from genome assembly GCA_032876305.1 of Orestias chungarensis. NCBI lineage: Eukaryota > Metazoa > Chordata > Actinopteri > Cyprinodontiformes > Cyprinodontidae > Orestias > Orestias chungarensis. The sequence continues at coordinate 1,814,135 of JAVLVB010001045.1, read as the reverse complement.
ACCCTCAAATTATGTTTCTGCCTGAAGGAAGACTGCATTTCCCATAAGGCTTTGTGAAGGGTGATTAGCGATGAGGTGTTGAATATAATTGAGGTTAAAACAATATCACATGATGATGTTGAAGATAAGAAACGGGCAAAGTGACGTTTGTCGTAAAACAGTCAGCACATTTGTAGTTGTTTTGTGTGGCAGGGTTCCTGCCACCCTCCTTAAAGTTTCTTAGTGCCAGTTAAAGCTTATAAAATTAATCTAATCTGTGTACTAACAAATTTTAAGCCCATTTCCAAACCCATTTTTTATCTAAGGTCCTTGAAAAATTAGTTTTTATCCAGCTTGATATGTTTTTAAAAGACAATAATATAACTGAAAAATTTCAGTCTGGGTTTAAAGCTGCTCATAGCACTGAAACAGCCTTGCTCCGAGTGTATGACGATCTTCTTTTAACAGTTGATTCAGGCAATGTTGCAGTTTTATTACTTCTAGATCTGGGCGCTGTATTTGACACTGTAGATCATCACATTCTCTTATATAGATTAAATTTTAATCTATATAAGAAAATCTGATGATCTACAATGTATATAGATTAAAACTGTGTGTAAAAAGTGTTGCTTTTTCAAAGTTCAAATCTTATTTAGAAAACAGAACTTTCTCAGTTCATCTTGACCAATGCTGTTCTGGGGCCAAACCTTTAATGTACGGCGTCCCCCAAGGCTCAATCCTAGGTCCCATTTTGTTTATTTTATATTTATTGCCTCTTGGTCAGATTTTCCATAAATTTATTTTCCTTTCATTGCTTTGTGGATGATGTTCAGATTTATATGCCCCTTAAAATACAAAATGGTAAAAATGAATCTCTTCAGCTATTGATCAAACCCTGGATGGAAGAAAACTTTCTTCACCTAAATCAAAGTAAAACTCAAACTATATTATTTGGTCAAAATCTTCCCACTACAAATCCAGATCTGATTCTATGATCTTTAGCACGGTTTTGTCTGACCTCAGCAAGAAATCTTGGTTTTACTTTTGACAGCTGTTTAAAGCTAGATAAACTAGTTAGGTCTGTTGTTAAATCAAGCTTTTATCACATATGGATTTTAGCAAAACTCAAATCTTATTTTTAATTTTAATGACTTTGAAGGACTTATCCATGACTTCATTACAACTCGTTTGGATTATTGCAATTCATTATATAGTGGCATGGATAAATCACAGATGCAGCGACTTCAAATGATCCACAACGCAGCTGCAAGGCTTCTTACAGGAACCAGGAAGCGTGACCATATAAGGCCTGTACTGGCCTCTTTACACTGGCTGCCCATCTTTTATCGAATAGATTTTAAGTTTTTTTTATTAACTTAGAAAGTTTTAAACGAGTTAGCTCCCCCTTATCTTCGGGACCTTTTAAAATTTCAGTCTAAGTCCAGAACCCTACGATCCAACAATCAGCTATTACTTACAGTTCCTCGGACCCGACTTAAGAGGAAAGGAAATCGGGGTTTCTCTGCTGTTGCTCCTATTCTATGGAGTAATCTACCTTTCCAAATTAGATCTGCCCACAGCCTGGATCATTTTAAATCGCTTCTTTGTACAGCACTTTGGTGCAGTTTTATACCCGTTTTAAAGTGCTATATGAATAAATTTGACATTTGAAAGCGATACAGACCCCCTAAGGGCCATGACAGAGGCGTCATTCAATGAGCTGTAAGTCGACGTATGATCACAAAAATTATGAAAATATTTTATGGTCTAAAAGTTATTAAAAGTCCTGCAGTTTTTAATCTGATCGTCTTTTTCCTGATGCGACTCCATAAAACTGTCTTTGAACCTCAGTGTTGGTAACCTCCTTCTTGACCAGTTTAAACCCGTCGGTGGCTAAAAGCCGGCAGGTTCCCCATCATGTTGTTCCACCTCGAGTTCTGTGCCAGCCGGGGTTGTTCTGGCTAACGTTACCAACGGTTGGTCCGTGGCCGAGCTTCCTGTAAACCTAAAACCTGCCGCCGTTCATCGCTGATAAAATAACCTGTTGTAGATGCTTCACTCCCTGCTAAATATGGGCTAACTCATAATTCATCCTTAGTTGCCAAATTTATTTAGAGTTTTTAAATCTGGTTCTCAAATTTTTTTTAGGCTAAGATTGGCTCTGGTGATTTGATGGTCCTCGTCCTTTTAGATTGTGGTGCAGAAAACAATTCACTAATGGACCGGTTTAATCAGACTTTTGGGGCCAGACGTCCCGCTCCAACCCTTCTATCATGCGGAGAGCCACAGGGTTCTGTTTTAGGCACCCTTCTCTAGTTGCTTTACAATAATTTTTCTTGCCAGGATCGCCGTTTGGGTTTCTATCACGATTTATTTTCTTTCAATCAACTTTCAATGAATTCAATTAAGATAATGCAAGAAAGTGAAACTGTCTGCAACAGAAAGTTATTGGAGAACCGAGAAAAACTGCAGCTTTGGCGACCCCTAAATCCTGGTGTGTGAGATTGCGACTTTTGGTTGAAAATGACAGATCAATCAGCACTACTGTTCACTCAAAAAGTCGTATATGATTCTACCTCAATTTTGTATTTTAGGCCAAATAATGAACAAATATTTTACACTGTTGAGGTCATTTGCTCATTTAAACAAAGTTAAACAATTTCAGTATATGGCACAATTTTCCTGTCTTTTCCTTTTTCTCAATGAAAATTTCTTGATAGCTTATATGGGAAAATAAATGCAAAACAAATTTATAATAAAAAGTGATTAATCGTAAACATAACTGACAGATTAATCGATTACGAAAATAATTGTTAGTTGTAACCCTAATAAACATATTTGCGTCCTAAATCTTTGAAGAAGTATAATCTATGCGAAGTGGATGCAGAAACATCTTAAAAGACTTGGACAGCTCTTAACTTTCCCCAAGACCCAAATTCTGTTACAATACAGTTATCCTAATATCAGTGTGCGCGTTATTCATCTAAGAAAAGTGTATTTATAATGCAATAATTGTATAATAATACATTTTTTTCTCCTGAAATTTACTTTTCATGCAGATGCAATATTTAGCCACTAGGACAGAGTCTTACGACCGGAAGGTTCACAATGGGAACAAGTACCAAAGGTCACAGAGAGCAGGAAGCACAGATTAAAAAGAGGCTGTCGTCATGGAAATGTCTACCAATATTATCACCATCGCCAAGCTTTCTAAGATGCAGCTCTAGGTTGTAGAGAATCTCCCCAGGAGAGGTGGGTTGGGGTCAAAATGAACGATGACCTTTATTTGTGGCTGTTCTGAACGGCAGTTTTTATTCAGTTAATGCAAAAATGAAGCCAAATCTTACTCTTTCATTGCATACCTGCGTATGTGCTTTTTAATTAACCATTTTCAGGCTTAATTGTTTTAGCAGCATTTTAATCTTTACAGTATTTTTGTTTATGTTTTTTTTATGAATGAAGCTAAACTGGACGTGCTGAACGTTTATGTGCGATAAGACTGTGATCCAATTTTGGCATCAAAAATGCTCGTTTGTGTTCTCAGAGTCAAAATGCTGACACGATCTGATCGGTTCACTGACGGCCATATTTTCTGGCACGAGGAGACGGAAATATCTGGACAGTTTTGGCACGGCGCCTCCTCATAATAAAACTAATCATCTTGTAGTTTAACAAAAATTCTACACTTTTTAATTACAAATGTGTTAAGGAGTAAAATACCAAATCTGAGAAATTTGATATTTTTTTTAAATCCTGATGTGTGTTTAGTGATGAAAAGCTGATATCAGAAGGTTTAAACAGCTGATTTCTATTTGTAATCGCTAAAGTTACCATCCCACACGATATGGTTTTAAGATTTGAGACCTCTGTCTCTCAGGTCCACATCAGACTCGTTTCTGGACATAACCCAGTTGGCCTAGATCCAGTTTCCCTTTGATCAACGTCTCAGACCAACAAATCCATGCACAGCATTGCTGGGACCCTCGCTTTAATAATCCCGGCCAATCTGGCAGGAAGGCTGAGCTCAATAACCCCAGCAGACAGGTTGGGGTGCATTTGTCTACCCCCCCCATCTATTCTCCCACTTTAACTCCTTTCAATGAGGATCGAGGAGGAAGCTCTGAGAGTGTCTGTGTGCAGGAATGGAGGTACATAATCTCCCTTAATGAGCTTTTTTTTCTGCGCCATTATCCGGCGGCATGCTTCAGGAAAAGCTGCCGTTTCCTATCATGAGGCCCCGCGGCGCCGACCTTCGCACGGCTCTGCATATGTGCAGTGAAATGTGAGGACCGGCACCTTTGTCTCCTTTCTCCCCGTCTCTGGCCGGGCGCATTTGCATAGCGCTGAATGGGCCGAGCAGCGTTGTTTATTAGTACAGAAGCATCCGGCCCCACCTGACAGAATCCCACCGAGTGGCCCGAACCGAACCGAACCGGTCCATCAAACGAGAGGAGAGAATCACAACACCAGGAAGCCAGGAGTATGTGGGCGGAGCTTAAGTTGCAGTTTAATGATTTGTTATTAATTAATCTGTAAACGTTTTCATGGATGATCCCAAAAAGTTAATTATGCATTACGTAAAGAAAATCTCTCCACCTGAACACGTAGAGCTGATATAACCATTTCAAACGCAACACGCTGTTGTAAAGTACAATTCTTTGGTGTTTAATATTGTCCTGCATTATCAGTATCTGTAAATAGGTAACAAAAATAGATTTACAAATACATATTTTGTATAAAAATGTAAATCAAGTCCAAATAAAACAGGAAAACCAATCAGATTTGTCTCTTTCTTGGCTTTAATTAATGTTTAATAAACACTAATAAGCAGTTTCAGACTAATATAGCCTGTATAAAGTATTTGTTAGCCATCTAAAGGTCCACATTCCTCTCAGCACATTCTCAGCAGATAAGACGGAGATTTACGGCTGGGAACGTTCTGTAGGACGCGGCTTTCATTTTCCAAGAGACCGAACGGTTGAATCATGTTGTGCGCTCTGTGTCTTTCCCCGGAGACGAGGTGCTGACCCAGAGGTGACCTTCACCTAGTCAGGAGGACGACACTTGCAGGTTTTACTCCAAAGCCTCGCTAAAGCAATTAGGGACAGAGTCCATAAAGACGCAGCTTTTAAAACGAGCTCCGGAGAGAGGGAACGTCTCCAAAATGACAATTACAGCCAGAAACGAATACAATCTTATTAATGCAACTCAGAGCAGAACAATGAGCTGATGAGAAGGCTAAGACTGCAAAAGAAGTATAAACTGCGTTCATTTAGTTTTAGTCCCAGGCTTTCATACCATAGCCGTCTTCCAGGAAGCCTCGCTCACTGAGCAATAAACGGATAATAAAGCTTCCTGGCCAACATTAAAGCTGGAAACCTCCTCGTCTAATTTTCTTCGGACCTCAAAGTCGGACTTTTTGAGTTCCCAGATTTGTGAACAAGAATGAGGGACAGAGAAAAGCAGCGTCAGTCATTGCTGCTGACTGCAGTTAGCACCATAACCATGAACAAAAGTGAACGTGTGGATCGCCTGCTCCTCCTCTGTCCTACCTGTGGCACAAAGAGCGATGAAGGTCTGGACGTGCTTCCGTATAAGAGCCAGCTTATCCTCGGGCAGCGGCAGTCTCCTCACAATGTGCTCTATGAAGTCGTTTGGCGTCACTGCTGCCAAGTTCCACTTCAACTTCCCCAAAACCACCAGTTCCCATTCCTACAGCGGGAGAGAGACAGAGGACAGAGCAATGCGGTGAATGGCATAAAAAATGCTGTCCATGTGCAGAGGTCTGCTGCAGGTCTCTGCACTGGCGCAGAGTCTGAGCGGCGCGCAGACGAACCTGCAAAAAAGCTTAAAAATGTTAAAAATGGTGGAAATGATGTCGCCTCGCTCCCAGCAGATTAGTCTGGATTATTCCAGAGTGTGAGCCGCACTGTTCTTCAGAAACACGGCGATACTTTCACTTCCACGGTGAGTAATCTGGCTGATGAGTAAATCTTGGTCTAAAAGCATCTTTTGACTTTAGAAGCTTTTAAAAACCATTCGACCTGCTGAGCCTCATTTAACAACATTTAAACGTAGGAGACCTTTTATAACTTAATAAAAAAAAGAGGAAATTCCCAAAATGATGTCAAAGTTTAAGCATTCATAAATCTGGTTTATCCACATGTGAGCATCAGACGTAAAGCTGCAGCGTTACAGGGATCCTTGCAACACGACTCCGCTGACAGTGGCAGGCAGGCGCCCACTTCCTTCTGCTTCTGCCTTCCTCTGGTCACACCTTCCAAGCAAGATTCTGGTTCTATTACAAGAAATAGTTACTAAAGATGAGCACCAAGAGTGATCACATGCCCGGAGCAGCTGATCTCCGGCTTCCTGTGTGTGCATGTCAGCCAAACTGCAGCCTTATAAAGAAACGTGGAGAAGACCAGTCCCCGAGACTGGAGACAGGAAAGCCGGAGCAGATTTAGTCTGTTCAGTTCATAACGCACCCAAAGATGCAAATGAAATCAACGCATAACGGGAGTATTGGTAAATTATTGTGGCAAATCCTCAGGAAAATGAAGCGTCTGCCTCGTCTTTCACAACACGGGAGGGAATGTTTGTGAAGAACCGCAGGGCCATGTGGAAACACTCGTCAGATATGAGACGCGGCTAATTAGCGAGTACGTCCAATTTAAAAACACAGACGCTAAGCTAAGTCCGTCCCAGCATCCCCGACGTCACATAAGAAGACGAACGTATGCATGCATGTCCGCTCAGTCCGGGAGGAGGAGCTCCGTTTTAAATGGACGTGTTTGTGTGTGCGGGGGTTTCGCTACAGAGCGGGGACCGTTTTAACAATACCGTCCTTATGGGGACCCTATGAGGACAAACTGCCGTTTCTGGGTCAGAGGTCAGCTGTGCGATTATGGTGTGAACAGAGTAATGGTTAGATTTAGGGTAAGGCAAGAACTTGTGATGATTAGGGTTGGGTTCAGGGTTTGGCTATAGAAATTCATGACAGACGAATGAAAGTCAGTGGAAAGTCCCCACGAGAATAGAGAAACCTGACATGTGTGTGTGTGTGTGTGTGTCCTTCTCTGACAGGAACACAGTCGCAACTTTGGCTGCAGTTCAGCTGACCTCGTTGATCTGTGCGAATATCTGCCACTAGATGGCGATGGTGACCGTCTCACAGAGCAGGTACAGTAGGTCTGTACAGTGCAACTAACCCTGGTGGAGCAACTCCACACATCAGTCTCTCATGCCACTGAGACGGAGCAGCAGAGAAGAGGACCAATCAGGACGCCGCTTAAGAACATTGTAATAAAACCCCTTCAGAGTCATTTGCAGCTAAATAAACGGATCAGGCACAAAAACATAGACATGGTCAATTATCGTGATGCAGCTGATGGAGGAGGAAGAAGCAGGAGAAGCGGCTGAGTTGAAGCAACTGTTGCTTACCAGCAGCTCCTGCGGTCTGATGGAGTTATCTGTGTAGATGCAGAGCTTCTCCGCGGTTAAGGGACGAGTCTCCTTCAGTTTGGAGGCCAGAAACATGCAGACTGCTCCCAGCAGCTGCAGGTTGCACTTCTTGATCCGTACCATCGCTAAAAATCTGTCCAGGTAGTTCATGGCCAAAGGGAAAACTTCCTCCTCGCACTTCTGCTCCTCGCAGACCTGAAAACAGAGACAAGTTGTTAGTTATAATAATAATTATGATTATTATTTACCACGAGTCCGGGGTTCGGATCGCAACCTAACTACAGATCTATAAGCAAACAGCATGATTTCATATCTGGGGCCCAGAGTGTTGGCCCCAGAGTGTTGGCCCCAGAGTGTTGGCCCCAGAGTGTTGGCCCAACCCAAACCGGTTGCGACATCAGATATTTATCCCGAATCTATTTATTTTCAAAGCAACCAAAGAAGTGTCGGATCAATAATCAACAGATCCAAATCCCCCTGAAACTCATCCACCGATCAATGATTTCAAGTCGCAAAAAAGCCCCAAAAGAAAAAGAAAGAAAAAAAAACGGAGCTTTTTTTCCTTCAGTCGTCATATTTTCAAAAAATATTTAAAAATATTAATAAATTAGATACACTCGTTTTTTTCACGTGATAATCTCCAGGGGGGTCTTCCGCACCAAAGCCGACCATTCCCATCCAGAACCAGAACCGCGGACGAGGTTAAAAACGTCGGAATCCGGAGAAAGTGGCGACGGCCCGGTCCGGACGGCGCAGACCCGGAACTTTCCGCGGAATCAAATAAATGATTACAAATCTCCGGAGGCTCGTATCCCGACGAGACTCGCGTGGAAATAAGGATCACGCGTCGCTTCGGGTTTCCACGCAGACGTGGAGCTGAAATTTTCAAGCGCTTTGTGAAAATCGAGGCGATTTCCTGAGAGACGTCGGAGGGCCGCAGCGGCCGACATCTTTACGACAGGAAAACCGAACCAGAACCGCCAGCGTCGCTTTCCCGAACCCCCTGTCCGAGCTCAGCCGACGGCTGGGCCTCGGCTCGGACCGAACCGAACCCGGACGGGCGCCGCGGGTCCGTCCATCCGCCTCCGCGAAACGTCTTTAAACGCAACAGGCAGAGAAGCAACATGGCGATGAGAGCCGCGGCTGCGCGAGCGCGTACATCAAACACCCGAAACATCAAACAACACTGGACCTCCGCCGCCTCCAGAACCACGAGCCGCTCAGGGACAGACTGTGGCGACGCTACGGAGGTCAGCTGGGAAATGACAGCGACCACCAGCAACGTGGAGCAGGAGCTCTCCAGAGCGAGGCTCCGGGCTCGGTTCCGTACCTCCAACATCCAAGTGGCGACCATCCTCCTCATGAAGGGCTGGATGTCCTTCTGGACGCCCTTAAAGTAGGAATACTGAGGCAGGAACCTCTCCTCGATGCTCAGCAGTCTCTGCAGGACTCTGTCGTCGCGCAGGAGGTTCGGGTCGGGACGAGCTCGAACGCCGGAGTCCATTTCGAGGCAGAGTAGCTCCATGGCGTCGGTGCCGGAAGGAGGAATTCAACCGAGGCTGCAGAAAACCCCCAAAACGTCGAGCGGGAAAGCCGCGAAAACGCTCAAAGGTCGCAGGAAGAGTTGGGAGGCATAAAAGCGAGACTGCAGGAGCTGAAGTCGTCCTGCCTCTCCTCTCCTCTCCTCTCGTCTCCTCTCCTCTCCTCCGCTGAGCGCGTGTGAAGCTGCGCCGCCACTGACGCAACGCAGCACAGACACGCGCAGCGACGTCCCGCTGAGCCGCCAACACAAACGCGCCTCTGGATTCTGATCCGAGCGAGCCGAGGAACGTCAGCGCAGAACAGCAGGATCAATGAACCTTTAAATGGTCACAAATGGGTTTTTCACAACGATTTGAAATGTTTGTATCTTCTGATATTTCCGTTATTCTGTTTTCTGGCTGATTATTTCATGTCTGACTGAACTCCCGCTTGTGTTTGGACCCTTAGCAGAACTTGTTGCATTGATGCAGCTTAATGCGCGCTAGGAGGCAGCCACCGCACGCGCACGCGCGTGGACACACGGCCTTGCGTGTTGCCACGAACAGCTTGTGCTTTATGAAATGGCTTTCTAGGAAATTTAAGCAGCGTTGACTTTTTCTTTCTTTCTTTTGCTGCATTATTTCCTCCTGCAGATAAACAAACAAACAAACAAACAAACAAACAACAACTGGTTCTGCTCCAAATCATCAACATTGTTGTTGTTCAGCTACATGGAATATGAGCCTAGAGCTGATAAACGACAACAATAATTAGAAACTACCGTAAAGTTTTTATCTGCGCATACATTTGTCTGTGTGGGGGGGAGGTTTGTGTTTTTTACTTCCTCAGTTCCAAAGTTAGAGCCATGAAGGAACGGAGGAGGACTGAGCTGGAGACTCTCAGTAGTTTCCATCCTAAACTTGGAGGATGCTTGTGAG
>JAVLVB010001045.1:1780262-1797929 GCA_032876305.1 Orestias chungarensis | reverse complement strand
CCATCCAGAATACCTAAATCTTTAATTTTTGTAATACATGAGTAGGTGTATTAAATGTTTGACCGACGAACTTGAAGTTATTTCAGAAATATTAACAAGTCAGATATTTTGTAGTTTAATTCCTCTTTCTGTTAAACTAATCAGTTAAACAAATTTTCACTAACAATCAGATCATTGTAATAAAACCGAATAAATAAACATACCATCTTAGAATAACTAGTTGACTGGTTCCCCAGAACCAGATCAGTAAATTTTAGCCCGACAATATTTCCCAATTATCTTCCTATCAGGTATGTTTAGGTTTTTTTTTTACAGTTTTTTTCAGTTTCTTTACATATTTATACAAGTAAACAATTTGAACCATTTCATTTATCTGAAGCAGAGAGAAATATGAAAAAAAAATTCCTAATAAACAAAATTAAATTAATAAACAGAATTATTTACCATGTGCATATAGGGATTGAACCAACTTTTATGCAGTTTAACATATTTAACAGCGTATTTAAATTTGTATTTACATTTGTATTTAAATTCAAAACTTCAAAACTTTTCCAGATGCTATTATTATTTATCTTTTAGCTATTTATTTTTTTATTGTGTCCAGATTCCAGAGTTTTGCGGATATTTTGCTTTATAAATGGTATTTCACAGGTTGTTTTCTGCCCTCTGGGGGCGGAGCTTCCTGCACACATTATATGAATGCTGACCAATAGAAACGCGTATTCACTTAGAAAACAGCAATGCTTCATAGCAAAACCCCGCCCCCCAGAAGTCTAAAACATCACATTTAAATCGCCACCGGAAAAGAACGCGCTTGGTGAAGCGGGTAAACTTGCAGGTTCGACTCCACGGTTGTTTGTCCCTTGTGTCTGTTTGTCCTGGAGACTGAAGAGACGTCGAGAGTGGACAAAGTTCTCCACCAAAACACTGTATCTGATGTATTATTTAAAATCATTTTCAAGCTAAGAAGTCGTTTTAAATCTTGTAGCGACTTTACCATGAGGAGGTTCCTCTGGTGCAACGCTGCAATCAATAATAGACGCCTGTTTAGAGGACCAGCTGGGGAGGAAGGTTCCGGTTCTGTAACAAACGATCAGTTCCTGTGTTTGTTGGTTGCACCTGTTTGTTGTGTTGCAGACGGTGAAGTGTTTATTTTTATCAGCCTATCTGCGCCGCCGCTGCACATGTGTACTCTCTCTCCCTCCTGCAGGTCTCACAACTGTCGAGACCTAATTAGAGAAACCTGCAACATGTGTACCGTGCTGAAGGTACTGGTTGTGAAGATCCGGATACGAGCAAAGGTGCACTTTGAGCCACATTCAGAGCACGCTAACCTGTGCGCTCACATTCAGGTGCAACGCGTCTCTTGCAGACAATCCAGCTGCTCTGGTGCTAATCTACTTTTATGTATGTCAACATGAAGATGACGGGTCCAGTGATCCGAGTCGGGCTTTAATCCAGGATTCTACAGTCAGAACATGGATCCAACACAGCAGCTACACAGGAAACTCTCGAGGATTCATGAATGAAAGTCCTTTCTAGTGAGAGGCTGGTTAGTATACCGGTTAGGCAGGTCTGAGGTTTCTGAGAACAGTTTATATACGGCTCAGCCTAAACCGTCGTTTAAAAGCAAAAGTAGAAAAACCAAAGAAAAGAGAAGTTCTGAACTGGCTTTATTTATTTAGTTTGATGTTTTTTTTTTAAATCTGCAACCAATCAGGCTCCGACTCTGTCAAACCTTCAGTTTACATCCAGAAGCATCTGAATGACAGAAAACGACTTTATACATGACCCAGGGTGGTTTTTTTCCTCAGAGTTTATCTCTTGCTTGCTGTACACTTTAGTAGAGAATCGGACGACGCTGTTAGTTTCCCGTCATCTTTTGGAAACGGACTGTAACCGCTGCCTGTGTGAACGCTTCCTCTGGCACAGCGGCTCCGAAGGCTGACGGCACGCTTGCATGTGCAGCTGCTGCATGAAACACCAGAAGTTGCCAGTCAAAATTAAAGCTCCATGGCAACTCAAGCGAGCAAAATATTGCTCCAGGAAATGGCACGAAATGTGGCAAAGAGAGTTGATATGAGTGAGGCTCTGACTCTGTATACTGATGTTTCAGTATTAAGTCTCATTTCTCCCCTCAGTTTTAAAAAGACGTGAATGCAGATGAGAGACATTCAACCAGAAAGGTTTTAGTTCTACCATAATTTATTGGTGTTCTAATTATGATCATGACTCAGAGATGGTACTGCAGTCTATAGTGGAGCGTCCTCATCTAAACCGCTGGCTCTGCAGCTAAAACATTGAAAGATCTCCGATTTACAAACCAACAACTGCAAGAAAATTGATTCAAACATTCCAGATTTAGAATAAAACCCAATCTCTCAATAAAAAAAAACTGTTAATCAAAACTCTAAAAACCACAAGAATTATTTCTGTACAAAAATGGAAAATCCCATAGAAAATGACAGCCAATCAAAAACGACCGGTGGTGAAAAATAACTGGCTGTCAATGCGGAAATAAAATTTACGCAATGACGTATATCACTAATGCCCCCACCCACCCGACCCGTACAACGCGCAGATTGTTGTTTAGGGAGTAAAACGGGACGGACAAGAGCCATCATTCACCATTGAAGAGAGGTTCTCCCCGTACGGCAGCAAAAATGGAAGCTCACGAGAAAAACCCTGTTCGAACTCGCTGAGAAAAAAAGAAAGACGGCTGCAGAGATGAACAAAACACGAGTTTGTCTCTGAGATTCCTGCTTTGTGCATTTAAAGCCGTAAAGGGATTCAAAACTGATCAACTCGTGGCTGAGTTTCTGCTGGACAGCTAATGTGCTTATAGCTGCTCATTTAGAAGGATTTGTGTTGATTTGACACAAGTGTTCTCATTGCTACGCAGGGTCCGCCAGAAAACACTAGCTGTGCAGCTTTTATGTGGAATTACTACCCAATGGGGTGATTATTTATCACTGATAATCATTAATTACTGTCAAATGTTCTTGTACAAGCGTTTTCCTAAACAAATAACCTTTTGGTAGCTAATTCATTGCTGTAAAAGCATCAATTCTGTAATAAGTCTGATGCGGCGCCAGAGGCTGTGGTCGCATGTGCAGTGTTGCTAAAATTAGAATGAGCTGAAGATCCTCTCCTATACCTTTAATACTGTACATGCCAAAGATATTTATCAACCCCATCATTCATTTACTTGGGGCACCACCTAAATTATCAGGAAATAACCAAATGGTTTCAGTTTTTGCTCATAAACATCTGCCTGCTGAGGCTTTATGTAGATACTAAAAGACAACAGATAATAGAGTTAGTTTGGCGTTTTTGATCAGTAGGTCAATAAAATGAATAGAATAAAAACAGACATCGCTTCAATGAATGAAAACAAAATGAATTCACAATGAAACCTTCTGGGCTTCCATATGAACGTGTTTCACAATTGCCGCATCATAAACTGCAACAACTGTAACAGAAGATCAATCGCGATTTAACAGCGAGAAGAGTGGAGATCCGAGGATCTGTGATGATTAGCCATGGCGGAACAAAGATTTCCACCCAGTCCTGCAGAACTCCTAGCAGCGTTTGGTAGCAGTGCCAGATTCTGCGCTATGGACCTGACATCTGACCCTACCAACACGAAGCTAACAGCTTTCACTGCACCAATGATACTGTACAAGTTTACACGGTCACCTCAGGGCACCAAAATCGTCCTGCCTTAGGAAACTACATCCAGAGAGAAAAATATCAGTAAGACTGTGATGCTTTTACTCCGTTATTCAGTCGCACTTTCATTCTGTCAATGAAAGGCTTACAAGGTATGTTGTTTTGGGTTCAGGAGGGACACAGTAGAACATGTCCCATGGTACCTGCTCTGCTCATCGTCTGATGTCTTTACTGTCTGCTATACATTTGTCCACTGGCTAAAAGGGCAAACATTCATTGTCTGGACGGATAATAATAGATGGAAAAATACGTAATCCTCAAATAGATCTCCTTAAAAAAACCAAACCTGATGCGTCTGAGCAAGAATTGGCCAAGTTAGCAGCGTACGATGTCAGCATAACATACATTCAGAATATTCCTGCTGATGCTCACAGCACAAAGTCCTTCGCTCAGGATCTGGTCTGTCAGCGAGTTCCCCTGAGATCCTTACGATGATCTTTTGATCTCTAATAGTCCAGGCAGCTTTAATCCAAGAATCAGTCAGAGTTGGCGTCAAGGACCATGGTTCAACATGCAGCCTCATTCAGAGCTGCAGGTGTTTTATAGGAATAAATCTATGCAGACTCTGATTCCTGGCATGAAGATGTCATTAACAGTCCCCCCAGAAAGATGTGGGCAAAAATCCTTGATTATGCTGTGAATTCTGCGGCATTTCGATATGGAAGAAAGTGTGAAAATATGTGGAAAATTGTAAAAAATTTGGGAATTGTTGTCCACAAATGTAGGGAGACTAAAAATATGCTTCAACCACTTTTAGTAAACTGCAAACATGACATAACATAGCAGCATAGCTGAGCCAGTCATTTAGTCCCGTTATGCTAACTTAGTGTCTTGGACCATTTAAGGTCATCTATAACGTAGTATGAGCTAAATATGAACATTGCTTAGTTCTGAAATCCAGAATCTGTCTAAGAACAAAGCCAGTTGTTACTAACTTAAAGCTCCTGTAGTAAGACGCTGGATCAACTTCAGTCCATTTGCTTTTGTTAGTTTACGGGGCAGATCTGACACATCCGATATGGCCGACGCGCTGATGTGCCGGCGCTGCTGTGCCGGCGCTGCTGGGACCTAAACGTGTGTTTGTCACGGTGGCGCACGGAGGTGATAACTTCACTAGCCGATGCACCGGACCGTTCCCATTTGGCTGGAGGGGGGGTTAGTGTCAGCAGAAGTAATAAAATAATCAATGATTTAAAAGTGAAAAAGTGTAAGATCAGTAAAATCTGGCAAATTCACATAATTGTGCGATTTCAGGCATAGATGCTATTTATGCGGTGAATATGCGGCTTTTTAAGAATTATGCGGCCTTTCCTTGATTTTGCGGTATTTTATCGCGTTTTTCTGGTGGGACTGATTTAAGCCGATGTTCAGCATTTCCCCAACTGTTACACTTTTTTGTGTCTAATCATTGAACTCCCATGTGGTGGAGAAGACAGGAAGTGGCCACAAGGGCCAGTTTTGTTAACCACGTCACATGATCACTGTGACATGGTTCTTCCTCCTAGAAACTGAAAGTGGGTTAACGCATTGCATTCTGGGAGTAGTAGTTCCCCCCCAGGTCTCTTAGTTCACCGTTTGTAGCTCAGCGCCAACGGCTTCTACATTCACTCATCTCGGTTCATGCCTTCAGTTTGTTATCCATTGTTAGCGATTAAGAATGTGTTTATTGTCTGTAAACGTCTGTTTTTTGTTTCTGGGCTATAATAAGACAAATATAATTAAATTTTTACTATTTTAAAAAGGTTAGAAGTAAATTTTTCTGGTCTTTCTGGTCTTCAGAGGAACTGTGAAGGAACCAACGATCATGATGAATCTCTTCTATCAGATTTTGAAATTTATAAGCCTCGAAGGGCTGAGTTAACATCTGTGAATTTTTTAAATCTTAAATAAACTCTCGAGATGTCCAAGATTATTTTTCTCTACAATTTATTCAATGTTTTCAATTTCAAGTGTCAAAATCCGAAGTTAAAAATTGGAAAAGTTAAAGGGAAAAAATTTCAGATTAAAAAAATTCAACAAGCTAAATTTGGTGTTCAGTGTTAACATCCGAGCCTCTAGGATGAGAAGCCGATCCAGGATTAGATTGATGGTTAAAGCACAATTCAAACTAATCAAATCTTCTTTAGATAGAAAACTATAATATTCTAAACTAATTTTAGATCATTTTTAACACGGTTTGTGATTTGTGAAACTTCAATAAAGGGCAATTTTAGTACTGTTTTAGTAGTTGCCAGAAAATTTGGTCAACAGAGGTTCTGTAGTTTTCTGACAGAAGCCCCTGAAGGTCGAGGTTCAGGTCCATTTAAACACAACAAAATAATCAATAAAGTTCACAAAACTCACAAGAGTCTTTGGTTTTTGTGTTTATGGGCCCAGAGATGTCCGGCATGACCCTAATTTAAAGCCTTTCTCCGACCCGCATGATCAGAACCTGAAGTAGGATGGACCAGTTCAGTTTGGTAAGTCCGGTTAGAGCTCCAGCTTAGGTAGTGTTTAATGCGGTTCCACACATTTCTATCTGAGCTGGGAACAATCGTGAAGAATCAACGGAAACCCAGATGGTCTTCATCTCTGCCGGTTTGGACTCACTCATGTCCCATTACCTCTGGAATGTCTGCCATGGAATCGGGGAGCCGCACATCACAGGGTGGGGTTCACCTTTCCTTCAGCCCTTACCCCCGTAATCATGTTAGCTCATACATAATCACATTTGAATCACTGACAGGAGTGTGACCCCCGCCTCCCAACACGCCTAATCTAATACACGTGTTTCCTAAAAGACAGAGGGACGCCTTGTTTGGGTGGAAGTACGGGAAAAGGCGCGCATGGACAGGCCGTGTCATGCAGAAGCTAAAAAAAGCGACTCCAGAGTTTTTTTGCTTAGGTTCAACCTGGGAAGTCGGCGTCTATTTTTAGCTGGATGTGAGCTCAACGTAAGCCAGGAGCCGATGTGAACAGAGACGCTGTTGGATTAGAGGACAAACGTAACGATGCACCGGAGGAACATGCAGGAATGCATCAGTGTGTGTGAGGTCTTGTATTTGCTACATTGCGGGGACCATTTTTAACCAACACCATCCTTGTGGGGACCAAAACGTGGCCCCCAGGAGGACAGATGCTGTTTTCGGTTAGGCATGAACTGGCAATGGTTAGGTGTGGGGGTCAGAGGTCTGGATTGGGCGACAGGAATTCTTGAGAAATGAATGGATGTCGGTGGAAAGTCCTTGCGAGGATAGAGAAACATATGGTGTGTGTGTGTTTGTGAGCGGCCCCATCAGTCAGGAGAGTGGAGAGAAAACACCAGAGACCTCCCCCCAGGCATAAATCCCCCCCGCACCCCTGTGAGCGGGAGAGGTACTGCTGTCTGTTCTCGTCCCTTCATCTCTTCTTCTTCTCTTTCTCTTCCACATGCGGTCCCCCCTCCATCACCTCTGTGTGCTTAGCAGTCCTGTTTCATTATTATGGGCCAATTTGTGTCAATGCTAACATCCCATTCATCATGGGGGTGGGGGGTTCCGGTGGAGCTCAAGGGGGCTCGCATACCTCACCACTCACATTTTCACCATGGTGGCATCCGCTCTGCCGTGGGGTCAGAGGTCAGAGTTCCAGACCTGCGGAGTGATCACGGATTTTGCTGCTCTCCCACAGACCCACTCGTCTCCTGCCAGGTCTTTTCCATTTCCAGACTTTTAACTCCCAAAGAAACAGCAAACCAAACCCCTTTAAAAGAGAAACGGCGGCTTCCTGTTTATGTAAAAAACATTTCTCCAGATATTTAGAAAGTTTAAAGAACGACAGGCCGCGAGGAAACCAGGAACAAGTCGCTGGAGCAGAAACAGAGAAAGAACAATTTCATTTTCAATATACTGATTAAATTATTGAAGAACTTGTAATTTTGCAACTGGAATAACCATATGTTGTTTATTAATTTACAACAATAACTGAAACAGTGACATGTATCTCTGCATTGGTCACCATAAATCTTGTAGGTTCATTTTGTTTGAAACCAAAGAACGGCAGAAAGTAAAAGACAACTGTAAGCTACACGTCTAATTAGACTTTAACATTTTTCTACACCTAACATGAAAATTAGAAATATGTAGAGAGTTCATCTTAAAAAACAACAACTTTAAATTCATCATATTTGCTGCATTTCTCTATTAAAAATGCCTCTTCGTATGGAGTAAGATGGCTGTCAAAAAGGTGTACGCACAACTCTAATATTCGTATTTGTATTTATATATAAATAAAGTTCCTGTAGCCAAAACTCTTGTTTTTATGTGATTAGGAATCTAAAAGCTGTGAGTAAATACAACTCTAAATTTTTACAACTCCTAACTCTTCCTTTCTCTGTGGACAAACTAATTCAACTTTGTGAGTACACGTAAAAAAATTGTTACAATGACGTCTCAGGGTAGAGCAATCGATCCACGATCACATCAAACACAGCCCGCTCCAAATTTAAAGATAGCGGAAGAAAGTGGACCGGTTGGAGCAACCGCCTCAGGTGAAGCATCACAGGTAAGATCAATATTTATCTATTTACATCTATACTAGGTTGTTGCTCCATCCATGTCCACCATCATTTATCCAAATCTGCTGTCTGATTTGACGTGCTCAAAACCATCTCCGGGGATACACAAACCAGAACAATTAAATATCAAAATCACATTTATTTATGATACCACCTGCAGGCAAACTTTGCTCTTCTATCCGAAAGTGTGAAGCCGTAGAAGTTCCTACACGACTGAACTACTTTTGTTCTCGTATCCTTTAGCAAACGGCGACATGCTTAGAGCGGGATGAGGTTGGGGAGAGCGCCGGCGCTTCTCGAGGGACACCCTCTTTGGCGACAGGAGAATCGATTTTTAGATTTTCCTACTTTAACATCCGTCTTGATCGATAAATCAGATTAATCGCACAGGCCTACTCTCTACACCAACCAATCAGGCTTTTCCTATAACGTTAGGATTCAGGGATGTTGGTGGTTCTACAAAAACAATAATAATAAAAAAGAAAACTCTTATTCTAAAAGCTTCCCAAATATTTGCTTTTCCTGAATTAGCAAAATTAGTCCGAGTTGAAAGTGTAGGTTTTAGTCTTTCGAGCAGGACTTGCTCACACGTGTGAGTTTGCACCTATGATAACGCTCGAGCGTACAGGAGGCACTCATGGCGTTTTTGCCATTTCCTGTTTCTAACAGATTAAAAAAAGTTGTTTAAAGTCACAGAGGTGCAGCCCCTAACATCAGGCTAGCTGCTGCAACTCTTGAGATCTGTTAGTCGAAGGAGGTAAAGAAAAGCTAGAGAGTGAATGATGGATGGAGGGAGAAAAGGAGGCCCCCTCAAGACAATTCCCTCAATGTTGGGTCAATGGCAGACACGGGAAATGCTTGACCTTACTCTCAGAGAAATGTCCCCAGCAGCCCGTCTGTGTTAAAGGTATAATTGGGAATAATTGTAAACTGGCATGGAGCAAAAAATTCGGTTGGACTCGCGCCCCACGTGCCGTCCTCTGGCAGTCGGAGACACGCCACAGCCAATCATTTCCACCAGATGCCCAACTAGCCAACAACAAGCGTCTTTCAGCTTTTGTTTACCGACATATCTGCCCTGATTGTGCTGCAGCTCACCGCAGAGGGCTGATGGTGAAGCAGGAAACATGTCTGCTTACAGGGAAGCCCGAACCTTCCGAGCTGAAACGAGTTCTTAGGTCTGACCTTTCACCTTGACCTCAGCTTCAATCCCTCCTTTGTCCCGGGCTGCAGTTCACAGGAGCAACAGCCACAGGTGGTGGTGGGGTGCTCTTCATAGATATTCTCAGCACATAAACCTCGACAGCCTCGTTGCTTCACATTCACGTGTTTATCTCCTGCTCCTTATTGTGTCTTTTATGTGACGCCCGAAGAACGTTTATGTAAAACATGGAAGTTTCACATGAAGCCGTCCGAAAGAAGCCAGCTGCTTTCTCTCAGGGTTCAGGCAGGAATGTGGTTTCATTCACAAGAAATAAACCATCACCCCGCATGCTGGGGCTTCAGTGAGAGCAAAGGCTGTCAGCCATTGATGTGATGGGGGTGGGTAACAGAGCTGCAGAGTAGGCGGGTGGGCTGAATCCTGAGAATGGGGGCTGAATGCATGGAGCCTGTTTAAAGGTCTGAGGCAAGTTCCAACTAAATACTGGCCTGTTTGGTCTGAGGCGGCGTTCACAAAGCAGGTAAATACGACCCATGTCTCACAGTCTTAACGGCCCAGTTCTGTTCCTTAAAACCCCCGAAACTCAAACCTGTGCTGCTTTCATATGTGAAACTGTATGTGATACATATCTTGTAGACTATTATGTCGTCAACATGAGACGTGCATCACTATTTTTGCAGCAGAAGAAGCCAGACCTGGTGAATCTGGATGTAAACAACGTCCGAAGCAAGTAGTGCCGAGTTAAGCTTTCTTTTTTTACTCCGCTTCCTTCATCTTTTTCTGATCTTGTGACGATACGGTCGGCTCCCGCCGCTCAACAACTGTAGTGTCCGTCCACAGATGGCGGCGTCCGTCGGTACTGACTTAAACACGGCGCTGCTGGGGGGGGCGTCTATGTTGGGATTGTAAACTGGTCAAACAGATGGAGTTTGATCACAGTTACATTTAACTTCAAGTAAAAAACAAACAAACGTGCAAGAAACAGACAAATCAAGCCCTGTAGTGCGATCACAGCCTGAGTTACAGAGTGAAGGAGAGGAAAAGCTGAAGAGTTATTAATGCCAGATTCCTGTTCCAGAAAGATTTACAGTAATGGTTTGTAAAACTTCATCTTAACTCCTACGTGTGACTGATAAACTGGGTCAACGTTGTTTCTGTCGCTGTTCACCTGCTGCATCCTTACTGCAGCATCTCTGAGACATTTCTGTAGTCAAACGGGGAAGTTTGCGATGACTCCAACTTTTACTCTTCTAACAAGAGCTAGTGTGTTTAAAATAGAAACAAAAACAGAACCCCGTTTAGTTGAAGCTGTCACCTTCTCAAAGCAGTTTTAGTTTAAAAGCTGGTTTGGGAAGCCAGTACGTGTCTGGCAACATTACGACCTGGTACTTGAATTTATTGGAAGGCTTGAGCATATGTTTATGTTGAATGTTGACAGTTTTTTTAGATCCAGACAGCACGTTTACCTTCTTCCTTCTTCAATTGCCAACAAAATACCTGTAGTGGGTTTTGGTTTAGACCTAAATATTAATTACAGATATGATCTGATCCCATCTAATCGGATTGTTGGAGTGTGTATCAACTTGCATGAGTCATGGCTTCAGGAGAACAAGCAGCCTGCCTCACAATGCTAGTGCACCAACAGGTTGGGTTCCCACACCCAGGCGGAAAACAAATACTCCATAATCACCTCCTGTCAAAACAGGCTACATAC
Source organism: Orestias chungarensis (assembly GCA_032876305.1). Classification (NCBI taxonomy): domain Eukaryota; kingdom Metazoa; phylum Chordata; class Actinopteri; order Cyprinodontiformes; family Cyprinodontidae; genus Orestias; species Orestias chungarensis. The sequence continues at coordinate 1,786,787 of JAVLVB010001045.1, read as the reverse complement.
ACAGGCTGAACCGAAAATGGTGCATTCCAAGGGAAATCCATAGCGAGCAAGTACATGTTTGCTCCTCCGCACCGACACAAGGGCTCTGGGATGAAAGATGGTTGGCTTAGACTCCCGTTTTCTCAACACTTGCTGGTTCAAGAGGCATCACTGTAATCAAGTGATAAGACAGTCAAAGGGGACTCTGATCGTTTACCCTAACCTAAGAAACTGGTCCACATGTATCCCTGCACAACTTCACCCTGACTGCAGGCTGGAAGTGTCTTACAGCCTATGTATGCAGCTCAGAGACGTTATGGTAGATAAAAGACCAAACAACCTCCACCTTTAACGACACGACAGCAGACAGCCGCTCAGGAGGTCTTCTCTTTCAGCCGGCCAGGAAGAGCTACCAGTGGAAACAAACATGACAAAGAAGATCTTGAGGAGTCTAGCTATTACTGGCACAGCAGAAAAATAGAAACGAGGTCGCTGGTGAAAAGCAGCCAAGATATGAGGAAACCAAGCTTGTGTCAGAAAGAGGCAGCAGGAAGCCTGAGCCAAGTTTTGTTCTCAGCTGTTGTTCCAAGCGAACATTTATCACAAAGCCACTTAGAAAGAATCACGCATAGAAGGGAGAAGGAAGGCCTGAGGGATGAAAGGGGGTCGTGTCTTAGAGGTAGAGAGGTAGCGTCCAGATAGGAGGATCTGAACCGGCGCTGCTAAACTCTGTTCTCCTCCTTCACATTATTCAGTTAGGAAAAAATGAGCAGCTTTAGAGAGTGAGGTGAAAAAGCTCGAGAGTGGGAAGTAGGTCCAATCTTCGGTGGACTAAAGAGCATTGTGTGTGGAGCTGCGGCATGCTGACGCCGACAGGAAAGCTTTTCCAGCTTCTGGCCATCTGTCACGTTTATGAACAGTGCGGTAGGAAATTGAGTCTTTGAGTTGTTGTGTTTGGAAATAATGAGCCACTGAAACATCGGGTATGGATGACCTTTGTCCTTTGTTGCCGTTCTTATATGGAGCCCATCGAGATGCCGCGGTCGCCTCCTGAAAACGGAGGTAAATCAGTCGGCTGTTTAGGGAAAAACAGGAGCAGGGTTTAGATAGCAGAGCTTTAAAAAGGATAGAGGTCTGAACAAGAAAGACGACTGAGTGACGCTTCAAAGGTGCTAAAACAAGAAAAGTTAGAGAACGTACTTCCAGGTTAAAGATGAATCACAAACCTGTTTGGATCAGCACAAACTAGTGAATAGTTGTGAGGTGTGGTGTGGAGATTTAATCAAACTGAACTCGTCCGAAACAGACAAAACACTTTACGACGATTTAACCTGAGACTTACGGTATAAGACCTGGTACTGGTCTCAGAAGTTCTCCAGAGAACACCCAGCATCATCGAGATCAAGGTTCTGGTCCTGTTTAAAAGGACGGTTGGGTACTACAACAATATCCCGAGTCCAGACATCAGAGGTGATGACTGCATCAGGCTGTGGGACGGGAGAGCTGGTCACAGCTGATGCCAAGAGCCAGGGAGATAAATCCAGGAGAAAACCTGAGACCCTCCACATCAGCCACAGATATTATGGGCAATCCAAAGAGCCAATTTTACCCTCAGTCCAGTAACATATTGCTCAATTACAGCCGCAGGGATTATATGGGCTTTTAAGAAAACATCTGAGAATGTTAATGCTAAATATCCACAGTAGAAATTATTGTTAGGTTTTAAAAGAAAGAAAAACAGGAAAAACAAATGTTGATTTTTGTGGAAATTGATGATAAAGAGCATCTGGAAAACTATATTTGTTGTTACAGTACATCTATATATCTGAACCATATCATCGTATTATCTTCCACCAGAACTGCTCAGTTTCCCAGCAGCTCTCGTCGAAACCAGTAAAAACTCAAGGCGAGACCAAAAGCCATGGAAGGAAAATATTGCAAAGCAATTATTAGAATATCTGGAAAGCAAAAATCTCCTCCACAGGTCAGACACTCACTTGAAAACGGCCAGATTGTTAGAGCGGAGGTCGTTAATTTGAAAAAGGTGTTTGAGGCTGAGAATCAAAAACTCACATCCAAACTCTCAGCTCTCCAATAAAAAACTCTCTGTGTTCTGGTTCCAGTCATGTTTACAGAACCGTGAAGAGTAGCTATAAATCAAAGGTATAGTTATACCCCAAGGTACCATCCTAGGTCCCGTTCTATTTAGTCTTTATATGAATTATCTCACTATGATGTTATTTCCACATGTATGCTGATGTCACGTTTGTTCACGCGGGTCGTAGTTGTGCCGCGGTCGGTGAAACATTTAACCTGAGTTTGAATAAAATCTCGTCTGGTTTGACTCAAAACACCAAGAAATCGAAACGTTTTGCGTGTCTCCAAACAAAAACGCAGCTCCTGGTCTACGCGTTCAAATTAACAGGGATTATAACGGGAGAAATATTCAGGGGCCGAAGTTAAATTTTAAAGGCCATGTCAAAAAAAGTGTAAAACCATAAGAGGAAACACGAACTGTGGCATGGTAATACGAAAAAGTCCGATCAGAATCATTATCTCTCACAAACCCGGATAAATGGATGAAATTTTGATGTGGGAATGGATCAAAGTTTATAGCATACTGGTCAACAGCGCTGTTTAACCTAAACTAGCAGAGGTTTCTCATTTCCACTAATCTCCCATAAAGCAAAGAGAGCAGATGAAGACAGATCTGTTAATCTGGATGAAAATGCGAGCAGAAATAATCCGAGGAGACGAATGAGAACTGCAGACACTTTAGAGTTTTATTACAAGAGTCAGTCATAAAATTAATCTTAACTGCCAAACAATGAACATCAAGGTTTCTTTTATTTTATGTTATCTGTTAACTTTTCCTCTGAGGTCTGATGGACGGAATAATAAACACTGAAAGTGTTGGTTTATAAAATATTAACGCTGATAATTAGTTAACATGAACTCTTCATCAAACAGGAAGTAAAGTTTAAACCAGAAATTAAACACTAGGAGCAAAACAAGTTAAAAGTATCCACCATGATAATACAAATATTTGTAAAAGATAAAGTAATTTTCTAATTAAGAGCTTTAAATTAAAGTTCATGACTTTTAAAAAAAATGATTTTTCCTTGAATGTGAGACAGGTGGGAGATTTTTAAAAGATTTTTTACGTTTTTGATGGATTTGTAAAGGACTAATATTTGGTTTTATAACAAAGTTTCACTGCAGATGTCTGAACATGATTTTAGCTCCATAAAACACCTCATCCTACATCCTACTTAGTTGTGAAGTTAAACTTTGGATCTGATACATCATCCTGTGTCAGAATGAAACATTATCAGTAAACAAGTCAATCATGTTAGTGTATGATCTAAGTTAGAAATCATTTAGGCTTCAGCCACCGACCCGGGCAGCTTGAGGTATTAGGAATTACTCACAAAGCTTTAATCTGGTTTAGATTAGATTAGAAGATTTAAAGAAGAGCAGCAAAAGCAAACGAGGTGGATTAGCAGAGCTTGCCAAATTACTGTGGATGATCGTCATGAGGTTGCCATACACTAACAGTCTTCAGTCAGAGGCCTCTTTAGACTTGTTGCATAACTGAGTGCTAGTGGACACCCTTCGTGCCCACAGCAGCTTTAGCTTTATTAAATCAAGTCTCTGCTCTGTCATAACAAACTGAACAAACTGCATCTGATGAGTGGATATTAATACAGAAAACTTGTTTTAGTCTTTATCTGTATTCTGATGCGTGTGTGGTTGAGTTTAGTGACAACAGCCAATCCGATTGATTACATATTTAGAACCTGTTTTATTGTTTTACACCAACAGAAAACTAATTACCTTATATGTGGAATCGTGTTTTCTGAATGTTAGCAAAAGGTTTCATGCAGGCAAATATACATTTCAGTTTAAGAAATGCACACAAGGATCAGAAGAAAATGGTGGAGAGGAAGAGAAAGTGGGATGGAATATGATCATCAAATGTGGATGCTAGTAAAAACGGAGCCCTCCTCTGATGCGCCCAGACAAAACAGCCGATAAGAGAGATGTGAGAGACATTCCAGGGGAGAATGAGGGCACGATGTGTGGCCAACAGAGCCAACAAAAACAACTGATACCAGAAACAACAGCTTTCTGGAAGGTTTAAGGCTAAATATGACGCTGGAATGGGACAAATATAAATAACCAGAAACATTTGATTCCAAAAATGATTCAGAAGACGAGACCGCCCCTATTTTGCGCTCGGTAGCTGAACCAGAGATGGAAAAAGAAGGAAATTAAATTAATCAAACATTTTAATACTGTTTTTAGCTATTAAAAGAGCTTAAAGTTTGATTTCTTTACAGCTGATTTTACTGTTCAGGAGTTGAAACGAAGAATGTTGATTCTGGATGGAAACTACAGATTTTCAAACACATCTGGTGAGATTTTCTCATTTATGCTGAAATCGGTAGTTCCAAATGTCGCCTGGTATGTTCTGATAGCAGAAAAATCAAATAAACCACCAGGAAGTCAGTCTGCAGCTAAACTTAAATAGTCAAATCCTCCCTATCAGCCTGAAATATTAAATAACTGCATATTTATGTCCATATCCTAATGTTGCAAAGCTGGAATTGTTTATTATTTGCAGGATTCATTTCCTGTTTTCAGACCAGGACTAAAGATTTCAGGTCATTCAGGTTATTATGATCTTTTTACTCATTTTTAGTTTCATCCACTTTAATTTCAAGTTTGACCTGTCAGAGTGTTTTTGTTTTGGGAGGAGAACCCTTTTATTTCCATAATCGTTAACGTTGCTTATTTAAATCACTTTTAGGACGCGTCTCATTTTCAGGAGGGAGATTTCTATCTTAAGAAGTCATTTAATATCATCAGACTCGGAGCTAAACAGCTGAACTCCTAACCCAGGTATTTAAAACATGCAATTAATATTTCAATTTCAATTCTAATGAATTCAAATCATCTCAGTTTATTTAGCAATTCTTTCAATCAGTAATAAATATGAATCAAACAGGATTAGAATCAAGAATAAACGTCTTTTTTTACGTACAAAATAATAACAATCTTCATATACAAGTTAAAATTAAAACAAGAACATTGAATAATTAACATAATCATAATACATGTAAAATTCATCTTAAATGCAGAATGTGTTTTAGATTTTTTTTATCTCACTTTAAAGACATAAAATCCAAAAAAACATTTAGATTTAAAATGAATTTTTTTTGGCATCACTGCTCCAAATCAAATTTTCCTTTAAATTATAAATAATCTGTCCTGCGTTTTGTTTAGTAGAATTTTTAAAAATGCTTTAAACATATTTTGAAACTAAATTATAATAAATAAATTCATCAAGTCTTTGCCTAAATCACTTATTTTTAAAATGAAAGTTGGGCAATGTATCAACCTAGAAATGTTCCCACATTAATGTTGTCAGAAGTGAAGCCATGGTTGGATATCAAATTTAAAGTAGAGCATATTTTAGAATATTAGAATGGCCTAGTCGAAGTAGAGACCTAGTTCTGATTGAGACTCTGGTGAGACCTAAAAACTGATGTCTGATATTTTCCATCCTTCCTCACTTTTTTACATCAAACATAGCAGGACAAACAGAACTAGATGGACCTGACTGGTCACCATGAGAGCAACTGGAGACCAAACAATCGACACTGGATTAAAAACCAGCAGCAGCTACAGTCGAGGGGAAATGAACTCATGAAGTCACACAAAGGGAACAAATCCTAAAACAGAAACAAAGCTGCTGTTCTGGACATGCAGAACCGATGTTAGGAGCTTTTGTGTCGCTCTGGCTGTCAACACCTTATTGTGTTGCGAAGAAAGAAATGGTCAGACCCCGGGGTCTGCTGCAGAAACGGCACTAAAACAATTACAAGAAAACTCAACGTAATAGCACAGGTTCAGCTGTGAGTACAGTGGATTCTATAAAAACAACTGAAATCAGTTTAGAACACTAACGAATGGTGGAGTAATCTACTCAGAACAAGCACAGAATAAAAAACTAAAGAAAACCTACGCAACATAAACTTATAAATGTGATCTAATTGATCTGAAAACAGGAAAAAAAGCTCCAAAACGCCAGAGAAATATGGCAGGAAGAAGGTCTGGGCTCAACAGGAGCTATTTAGGAACAATCTAGGGACAATTCCAGTGGCCGACAACGGCCCCTAAATAAAATGTTTTTAAACTCTGGGGCCCATGTCAGTAATAAAGGGTAAAAGTTAAGTTATCGCTCTCAGACTGAGAATTATGTTCAACATATCCATGTTTACTGAACACCTCCCAGGTATCAGGATTAAATATTTCATTCTTTCTTGTCAATAAAGAAATAAACACATTAATAGAATAATCATCAGGTTCTCAAAAAATTAACTGAGAAAAAAAAGATTCAAACAATCATGATAAAAAAAAACTAAAGTGTGAAACAACGATTAACTTAGTTTAGCTGGAGTATAAGATACAGATATAGAATAACATCCAACATAACTGACATCCAACACAACTGACATCCAACACAACTGACATCCAACA
>JAVLVB010001045.1:1751819-1780162 GCA_032876305.1 Orestias chungarensis | reverse complement strand
ACATAACTGACATCCAACACAACTGACATCCAACATAAATAACATCCAACACAACTGACGTCCAACATAACTAACAACCAACACATCCATCCATCCATCCATCCATCCGTCCATCCATCCATCCATCCTGTTTGTGCACAGAGAAGCTCTCTCACAGACTGGAAGGACGCAAACATCTTTCTTAGAGAGCTACAAGCCTGTCTGTGTCCAGACACAGAACATTATCATCAAGAATCTTCCCCCAGAAAATAACTATTGACCCAGTCAGTTGGAGAGAGTTTGTATAAAATTGGATACAGATGTTTTCAATATGCTAAATCGAGATTTAGTTAACGTTCACTTAAACAATTTGAGGATTCGATTTTTGAACATCTAACCTGACTTTGCGAGGCTGCATTCACAGATGAGGATACATTTGTATGGATCCTTAAAAAGTTTTTTATGGTTTTTTTATTAAAGAGCCCACAGCACCACAGATGTTCCACCATGCTTAACAGTCGACATGCAGAGTTTTTCAAAATGTAATCTTTAATTGATGCCAGATCCATTTATGAGTGAAAGGTTTGTCCTCACAAGTCTAACAAACTTTCCAGGTTGAGTCTTTTCCTCCATCATTGTCCTCTGAATCAGTGGCTGAAACAGGCTTTACAAACATCTTTAAACCTCTAGAAAATGGAAAGTAATGAATAAATACTAGGAAAAAAATCTGATAAATTATATTTAGTGACGTATATTTCCAAAAGGATTTTTAGAAACTTTCTGATTAAGTTGTTTAATTTTTAAATTCTTCCCTACAGAAAAAAAGAAAGATTGCCTAGGTAAAAAAAATAAATAGTTATTTCCAAGATGTTCTACTTTTTATAGGAAGAACATTATAAAAAAAATTAACAGTAGAGGAAATTGGTGACAGAATGATTTTAAATGAGAAGTAAATAGATAAGCTGTGAATCTGCAGACGTGTGTGTTTGTTTCAGGGTCGATAAAAATCTGACACTTGCTGGACAATTTTACTTCAGATAAGTAAAAAAGTCGCAGTATCGTTTTCAATTTGTCCTTAATGACGACACAAACAGTGAAGCTCAGAATCCTGGCAGGAATGCAGACCTAACCGTGGCGTCTATGACGCAGACGGTGGATGGACTCTAAGGAGCAGAAGGATGATGAAGCAAACAGAGGAATGACAACATTTGCAACTTATTATGGGAATTTTCCTCCCTTCCTCCTTTCCCTTTCTGTCCTCCTTCCTTCCACCCCCTCCACTCGTCTGCAGACTGGGCTTTCAGTTTGGGGGGCCCTCAGCTTCCCTCTCTGCTGATCAGGGAGCTTTCAAGGTACCCTGATGGATGCTAATGCTGAACTCTTTCAGATCGGTTTACAGCTGGAGGCTTTGATCTGCCAGCAGGCCTCTCTCCACAGGCTGCCTGTCCTGAGAAAATGTAAATCCCCGCCTTACAGACACCTGTGAAAAAACCACAGCAGAAAGACAAGTTGCTCTAAAGGGTGAAGAAAGATACAGTATTGTGACATTTAGAAAAGAAGGAGCTTTAGCTCAGATGAATGAGAAGAATGAGATGGAAATTGTGCGGAAATAAGAGTATAGGACAAAAAAAGGGGGACAGAGCTGTAGAGAAAGGAGTGGAGAAACTGAGACATGGCAAGCAACAAAGACAGAGAAGAGGAATTGATGCCACAGAGGTGAGACAGTAGGGACATGGATGCGGCGAACACAAAGTTAATCTAAGAAACCCAGCATGGAGGACAGGGGGAGAAAGGCTGGGCGTGGTAAGCAGGACTCAAGAAAGTGGACAAAAGTTTGGTAAATAGGGAGACAGATGGACAACCTGAACTTGCGGACAAAGTAACACAAGGACACGAAGCCTTCTGTGCAGCTGATGGGGCAGATGGGCCTCTGCAGCAGAAGATTTAGGAGGAGAGAGGAGAAAAAAACAGCGGCGCGAAGTGAGACGCTGCCCCGGTGGCGCCGGTCCAAACAGCCAGGCTTCTGCAGGACAGCCAGATGCAGCTGGACGAACAGCGCTTGTCTTGCTGCAGCCAGCTGCTGCTGCAGAGGCCCAAGGTGACGCCGCAGGCCGGGCCTCTGTGGGCCAGAACGCAGACAGACTATGGAGCCATTATTACTGAGAATACTAACAGTAACTAATAGTTCTGTGAAACTCATATTTGCTGTTTCACTTTAGGAAGTGAATTCTTAGCTAACTGCCCCAGCAGTGCACTAATGTGAAAATATGACCCCTCTTTTTAAATCCCACCTGAATGTTTGATTCACTTCTTGATCTACAGTCAGACACGGTGGTGGTAGTGTGATGGTCTGGGGCTGTTTGCTGCTGCAGGACCAGTGATGTGAGGCCAGGGAAAATCTGCTTTTTTTCTTGTATGATTTAATCTAAGAAACTGTAGAAATTGTAGAATTTAAGCATCCGTTCATTAAGAACAGAGGGACAAAGTGAGGAAATGATGAGCTATTAAATTAATAAATATTTAGTTTAGTCGTGTAACGGTAATAAGATCAGAGAGACAATTATTAATGATTTATAAGGTGTTTACATATGAATTAATAATATATCTTAAACTATTTATTTGGCATCCATTAGGGGGTAGGTACCAGTAAAACACATAATCCAATTACAGCCCTGATTTACCTTTATTTGGAATAAAGGTAAATCAGGTAAATTAGTTAGAAAATGCAAAAATAAAGTTCTGTGTTGGACCGGCTGTCATCCTGAGCAACACGCATGTCTCCATCCATTCCTCGATACCGCCCCACATCCTTCCTCCACCTCCCTGCTGTCCAACCAAAACAGAAATGATGTCATCCACCCCGCGGCTCAGGATGGGAAGACCGCGACCCCATGTCCCACAGTAGCAGCAGCATCCTCCGGTCTGTCTGCGTCAGGACGAAGGAAGGAAGCCCTGCGGTCACAGGAGGGAGGGCTTTGGAGAAAGGAAGGCAGGAAGCGTTTCTTAGCTGGAGCTGACGCGCTCCATCGGAGCGTCTCACTTAAGAGGGACTGTTGACGGAGACGAGGACAAGCACAAGTGTGTCTCCGGCCAGAGAGATGCTGTCTGTGGACGCCAGCTCTGACTGTTCCTGTCGGCTCATAAACCTTCTGGAGATGCTGGTGGACAAAGAGCGCTGCGTCCCTCATGACTCACAACAGAGGTGGGTATGAACTACTGCTTACATGTAATCTAGGAAAACTTTTTACAACGTTGTACTTTCGACTCTTGTTTAAGTCCAACGTCTGACTAATATAGAAATATTTAGATTCAAAACACTTCAGATGCACACAGACAGCTTGAGTTGAAGTGAGACGTCTAGTTTCTATGCCAGTTTTGCTGTTCTATCGAGTGTTTTCTATCTACTTAGGCGTTTGGAGGTCAGGTGAATTTACACTAAACACTATATAAGGTCAAAGGAAGTTCTGTGTCATCTTCTAACATAAGACTGTATAATCTTTACTATATAATTGAATGTATGTCTGTCTGATGATTCTAAAATGTTAAATCATATGTTTCTCTTGGACACCTTTTATTTGAACTTGATTGGAAACATCATAAAGTAGCGCTGCTCTTACGTGATGCTCATTTTGGGTAATCTAGCCACTTCTGGTTGGGCATGACTCAGCGCACGGTGTGACTCGGTGGAAATTGTCTGACTCATCACATTTAGTCAGTTCGCTGCACTCGGTGGTTTTAGCCCCTAAAATGAAAGTCCACAGATCTAGATCTAGAACAAGAGCTGCACAATAAATCGCTTTGTAATCAGTGCATGGAACATCGCAGTCGCTAACGACGAAGTTTGGTAGGACATTTAACCATAACAGCTGCGTATTGACGTTCTACCAGCCAGTGCAGTTTAAAATAAAATACAACAGAATTCCATAAACATTAAGAAATAAACCACAGAGTCTGATTGGTTCTACCTCTTACATCTCCTTCTAAGGTGATCCTGATCCATCTGTAGTCCTGGAGGACGATCTAAACTTTTCTCTCTCTGGTACTTTCTTTTGGACTCTTAAACCTGCAACGGTTTCAGCATAACGTTTGGAGGTAAATTTATGATGTGGCCCCAAGCTGTGTGGAAGATGGGCGGAGCTAAATCCAGAAAAACCCTCGGAAAAAAAAGCTCTTACGGCTGAGGGACTGGAGGGGAAGGTTGTTCACACAAATGCAGGCCACACTTTTCAGAATTCTCTTGTAAAAACTAATTTTTCTTCGCACTTCTCCATTACAGACTAATTTTTACTAATCTGTCACATGAAATCCCAGAAAAACATATCAAAGTTTGTTTTAAAGCAGCAAAAATGGTCGGAAAGGTCGATGGTGGGCATATTTATGCATAAATAAAGCAAAACTTTTTCAAATTAATTGCATAAATTCACTAATTTCAGCTTTGAGCAAAGCAGCAGAGATTACAATAAATAAATTGGAGATAAAATGATCTGAGGCGTGGAATTCAACCCAGGACTACAGCCTCTGAACAAAATGCACACAATTTATCTACAGCACCACCCAGCGCCCTGGAGCTGTACAACAATTGGATAGATGGATGAATGAATGAATGAATGAATGAATGAATGAATGAATGAATGAATGAATGAATGAATGGGTGGATGGATTTGTGAATGGATGGGTTGGTGGATTAATGGATGCATGGATAGATGGATGAATGGACGGGTGAATGAAGTGACGGATGAATGATGGATGAATGGGTGGATGGTTTGGTGGATTAACAGATGGATGAATGAATGGATGGATGAATAGATGGATGGATGGATAAACGGATGAATTGGTGGATGGATGGATGAATGAATGGATGGATGAATAGATGGATGAATTGATGGATGAATGAATGGATGGACGGATGAAAGAAAGAAAGAAAGAATGAATGAATGAATGAATGAATGAATGGGTGGATGGATTCGTGGATGGATGGATTCGTGGATTAATGGATGGATGGATAGATGGATGAATGGACGGACGGGTGAATGAATAGACGGATGAATGATGGATGAATGTGTGGATGGATTGGTGGATTAACAGATGGATGAATGAATGGATTGATGAATAGATGGATAAACGGATGAATTGGTGGATGGATGGATGGATGGATGGATGAATAGATGGATGAATAGATGGATGGATGAATAGATGGATAGATGGTGGAACAACTTAAACCAACTTAATAATATTTTACCATAAACCTTAAAACATTTATAATGTGAATGTATATAAACTGTAAAAAAACTTTGTGTTTGCCTTTTTTAATGTTTATTCCTGAAAAATGATATTTTAAATGAAGATTTTTCTTGAAGTTCAATTTATTGAAGTTTTTAAAATAAATGTGCAATTCCAAAATGATTTTTTATTTATTTTGTAAGGTCAGCTGAACTTATTTCATCAAGGTAAAACTACAACTATATCGAAAAAAAATGAATTGAAAAAATTGGTGGATTAATGGTTGGATGGATAGATGGACGGACGGGTGAATGAATAGACGGATGAATAATGGATGAATGGGTGGATGGATTGGTGGATTAACAGATGGATGAATGAATGGATGGATGAATAGATGGATAAACAGATGAATTGGTGGATGGATGGATTGATGGATGAATAGATGGACTAATGGATGGATAAATGGATGGAGTAATGATGAGATGGATGGATGAATGAATGAATGGGTGGATGGATTCGTGGATGGATGGATAGATGGATGAATGGACGGACGGGTGAATGAATTAATGAATGGACGGATGAATGGGTGGATGGATTGGTGGATAAATAGATGAATTGGTGGATGGATGGATGAATAGATGGATGAATAGATGGATGGATTAATAAACGGATAAATTGGTGGATGGATGGATGGATGACTGGATGATTGAATAGATGGATGAATGGATGGATGAATGAATAGATTAATTGAAGGATGAATAGATTGATGGATGAATTGGTGGATGGATGGATGGATGGATGAATAGATGGATGGATGGATGGATGGATGAACAGATGGATGAATAGATGGATGGATGGATGGATGAATAGATGGATGAATAGATGGATGAATAGATGGATGGATGGATGGATAAACGGATGAATTGGTGGATGGATAGATGAATGGATGGAATGATAGATGAATAGATGGATGGATGAATAGATGGATGAATGGATGGATGGATGAATGGGTGGATGAATGGTTTAATGAATGAATGAATGAATGAATGAATGAATGGATGGATGGATTCCTGGATGGATGGATTGGTGGATTAATGGATGGATAGATAAATGGATGAATGGAGGGGTGAATGAATAGACGGATGAATGATGGATGGAGGGATGAATGGATGGATGGATTGGTGGATTAATAGATGGATGAATGAATGGATGAATGGATGGATGAATGAATAGATGGATGGATGAATAGATGGATGGATGCTGGAACAACTTAAACCAACTTAATAATATTTTACCATAAACCTTAAAACATTTATAATGTGAGTGTATATAAACTGTAAAAAAACTTTGTGTTTCCTGCAAAAACACAAAGTTTTATTGAAAAAAACTTTCTATCAGACAGTGCTTCAGCAGCATTCTACATACAACCAATAAAATCTACAATTCGAGGAGAATTTCTGTCTTCTAACAGGAACCTTTTGCTCTGCGGCTGCAGGTTAAAAGAAAAGGCAAGAGCTGCCTGCTTTTCGGTTGCAGGAGGCGGAAGAAAGAATTGAACTAAGCAAAGTGATCTAACGCTAAACATAAAAAGCACTAGATGTGATCAATTCTGATTAAAGCCAGATTTCATCGCGTCTTAAATCCACGAGCACCAATTCAGGACAAAAAGACAAAAGCAGACAGTGAGACGACGTCCTTCCCTGACGTTTAAAGAGTTTTCCTCCAGATGCAATAAAACCTAAACTACATCACATCCTGGAGTGTTTTTGTTTTTTCTTGCATTTACTCATTTCTCTTCTGTTTTCGTGGGTTTGTGGCTGATAAACCTTGCAGCCTTAAAAAGGCTCACCCTCGCCGGCTCCTGCTAAAAATAAGTTGTGAAGTAATGTGAAAACACGGCTCTATTTACATTCTGCTGGCCTCCAGCCTCTTCCGGTCTGCAGACGGCGCTGAATCTGGGAGGGAGGCTTCAGGCTGACGGAAGTTACGAACGGCAGGCAACTGAAGACGCTGCAACAACAAAGAGCTGAGGGGTGGAGAACGTCTAGATAAAGTCTGGGCATGAGAGGAGACGGAGGAGGAATTGGCTGTTATCGTGATCAGCTCTTAGCGACACCTCATTTTTTCCTAACAGCTGTGGGAGTTGGGAGATGCGGTCGAGACAGACGGCAGGATACAAATCTCCAGGAGAATTTACGGATGATTAAGATCAGACGGGCACAAGGAGAGATGTGTGCGCCGTGCACGGCCGCATCGCCAGCCTCAAAGAGAGGAGGGCACGGATGAATCCCAGAGGAGTGCACACCCCTCTGTGGGGAGGCTCTACCCTGGCCACTGGGTGTTCTTCATTTTTGCTCCACTCCGAAATAAACCTGGTTATTTTGTCCTTATTTGATCACATTCCAACCAGAAATGTCAGCGTGTTTAATTGAGACTTATGTTAGCAAAATAGCCGAAATTTTAAAAATGTGGATTTTTGCTAATTAAAATAGTAAAGCATCTGATTCCAGATATGTAGAAATTTTACTTCAGAATAAATCCACCGGTTCTGGCAAACATGGATGAAGTTCAGATGACATGAACACAGCATGCCCATGTTTAAAACACGGTGGAGGCCGCAAAATGCTGTGGGACCGGGAAGCAGGTCAGAGCTGATGGGAGGAGCTAAATCATTGTTGGAAGAAAACCGATTAGAGGTCCATCCTAAACATCCACACAGAGATATTTTAGGATGGATTAGATCAAAGAACGGCCTAATCAAAGTCCACATCTAGGGCTGAGGTGTAGAAGTACACCATCTGCATCTTGTTCATAAAATCCTGATAAAGAGAATAAAGTTTGTTGTTGGAACATAAAAACTATTTCTACAAAACGCTGAAAGCTGATTTATCAAACTTTCATCAGAGTCATGCTTTAGAATAGCCTAGTCAATGTCCAGAGCTTTAATCTAAGTGAGAATCTGTCAGATCTCCATCATTTTCTCCAGGCAGACGAGGCTCTGGAGAGTTCTGACTCTGACTTCATTAAAATGTTAGAAATGATGAATTATTTCCTTTTTAACTCCCGATTCTGCTCTACTTTATTTTGCACGTTCACATGTAGACGTTTAGAGTATTCTCATTGTAAAAAAATAAAAATCAGGTTTGGTCATTTTGTAAAGCTCTTTTCTTAAAGCTCGCTTGTACAGAACCAGGTTCTGGTTCTGTGGCTCCTCGAGGAACATCGATCCGTAAACGAAGGCAGGAGAGTCGGATCCGTCCAGCAGGAAAGCTGGAAACAATTTAGGAGCCTCGGGTGAGTAAAACAACTCAGCCTTGATTAAGCCTCTTTAGAAAAATGGGCTGATACGCCTATTTTCAGCTCTGCACCAGAACTTCGCTCCAGTCCACTGGCTGCAGACTTATCAATCATCTGGAAGGTCAGAGGTCAGGGGACAGTTTTGGCAGGTTAGCAGCGACGTCAGCTGATGATGAAACAGAGCAGGGCTGCTTCAACCTCTCTTCACCTCCCAAAGTCAAACAAGTTTGTTCCACCTTATCTGCAGGAAATAGCATTAGCTAAAATTACACTCCTGGGGTGGAGCTCAAAAGAAAGGGAATGGCCGCCGCCATCATTAGAGCGGTCCCCCGACGTGCGGGGCCGCCTGTGATCCGGAGCCAGGCCCGGGCAGGAAGGCAGAAGGTATCCAGCAGCCCTGGGTGGGCTCCACTGCTAATGGGCGTCCAACCATCAACCCGGTACGTTGGTATGCAGGCCGCCACAGCGAGCCGATGTGAGGGAGCTTCAAGTGGCAGAGACAACACAGGAAACACGTCGCTTCAGTTCCACCATGTCACCAACGATCGGACAAAGTGAAAGTAACACATCGAGAAGTTGATGCTCCTCATTCTGGGCTGATCTCTGAGCTTTTAAAGTTTATGATCCCTAGCAAGGCTGCACAGTGGGGCAGTGGGTAGCACTGTTGCCATGGAGCAAGAAGGCTCTGGGTTCAATTCTTGGGTCCTTCTGCAAGCAGTTTGCATGTTCTCTCTGTGCATGCGTGGGTACTCTCCAGGTACTCCGGCTTCCTCCCACAGTCCAAAAACATGACTGGGCCTTAGGTGTGAGTGTGTGTATGAGTGGTTGTTTGTCTCTGTGTTGCCCTGCGATGGACTGGCGACCTGTTCAGGGTGTACCCCTGCCTCTCGCCCGTTATAATTTAGTGATGGGCGCCAGCAAACCCACCCGACCCCAATAGGGACAAGGGGGCACAGAAAATGGATGGATGGATGGATCCTTAACAAACCCGTCCACGGCGGCTAACTACATCACTGAGAACTCAAAAGGGAAACAATAAGTTTGGTAGAAATGAACTCAACTCTCCGCATGAATGTCTGAACGCGCCTAAACAAAAGTTTTACTCAACAGGTTTCCAGTAGTGATAATGTTTCTGAGTAGCCTAATGCTGCGTTCACACCAAAAGCCTCAAGAGCGTCCAGTTTACATGCAAAGTCGATGTAAACGCACGTCTTGGAGCGCGTGGAGTGGCTTAAGATGGCATCTCCAACTGTAGGTACACTACTTTAGCTCCTGGATTTCTGATTCTCTTCCTATGACTGTCCATGTTTGTAGTTTTGTTAATTGTGCTACAGACGTGTAAGTTTTCTTTTTTAATAAAGATCTACGATGTGCAAGACACATAACAGAGCCAAAGATGCTACTAATAAAAACTAAACAGTTCATCTAAAGATTTCTGCAACCATCAAATTTACACGTTATTCAAAAGGGTTAAAAATGATATATATTTAGAACCGTTTTATCTGTGGATCGTTTCTGACAGCAGGAAACGGTGAGGTTTCAGCAACAATAACTTGCAAAATCTGTGATTCAAGAACTTTCCAGCTCATCACAGGAGGCTAAACTTAGCAGCGGGAACTCATCCTCGCGACACCTCAGAAGGAAACAGGAAGTCGTCGCATCTTCCCGCCATCATCCTTGGGAAGGATGGACCTTGTCTGTTTCCTCTTTGGAAGAGGATAATAGTTTAAATTAAAAATATGTATTTTTAATGGAACAGAGGAGTTTCCTCATCCTAGAATCCCTTTGTCTACTTTAAATATTGTTTATCTATCTGTAAATAATTTGGAGTATAAAAATAATCCCCCATCTGTAAAACTTCACGTCAGAAGACAAAAACATTAGTGGAAGGAGGAAAAATTTACATTTATTATTTTCATTTTCACACATTCTTTTCAAACTACCAGCTTTAAAGCATCCAAGAGAAACTAGAGGTTATTTCCACATTTTATCTACATGCAAAGGGAATAAGAAAGCAGATAAAAGAAGAGGAACTATGTAAAAATATATTTTTTAATTACTCAACAAACAAAGAAAGAAACCTTGAAAAACCAGAACTAGTTTCCAGAGTTTTTTTCAGGTTCAATAAAACAATAAATAAAACAAACAAACTTCCTCTTCTGGTATAATGAAAAAAACACAAACTGATGTCAACATTATAATTTTCAAGTCAAGTATTGATTCTACATATGGAGTTAGCAGTCACTAAGCTTATCGGCTGGACTGCTGATGATACACCTGCTTCCGACTCTGACCACTTTTCCAGGTTTTCCATAAAAATGATTTTACACCCGAACAACCAGGAAACAAATATAATAGAAACTAAATATTTTATTTTGTTTCTTTTTGGGATGAAAATTGTATTTGTGATTTGATTGATACGCTCACAGCAGATCGTTAAGCATGATGACGCAATCACAAAGCCTTGGATCTGAAGGCAGACAGTGAAAAAACGCGCATGATAATTAATAATGTAAATAATAATAATATGTCGTAGTTTCTAGTTTAAACCGCTTACATGGCCAAACCTCAACAAACCTGATGTTGAATCTGGTGGGTTTAACTCTAGACTACTTTAGTTCATCCTGGCCTATCCTGCTGGACAACAATCTGACCTCCTCTCCTCAATCTGAAACTTTCTCCTACTCTCCATCTATACTTATCGCTGCAGGGTTAGCATTAGAGGTTATTTACAGAGATTTACAGCCTACAGCTCCAGAGCCGCTCTGCTTCCAGATCAACCTCCAGCGCGATTAGGGTTTTGTGAGGAAGATAAACTAAGCAATAAAATCTAGTGGAAAACAATTATTAAAAATATTAAAGGTTGTCAGAAAACAAACATCTGCAAACAGTCAAGAAACTGAGAAAAGAAAGATCTGTTGCCATCAACACACAGGAAATAACACAAAATGATTTTTGTTGACAAATCCATGTTGGAGATGTTGAAGGACCAAGAAGATGTGGATCAGAAGAGAAACGGACGAGAGGATGACGCTGAGACCCAGCAGAGAAATATGACGTCTCATAAAGCTGTGACGCTCTGGTATAGCAGCATAGTCGCTCCTCTTACAGCTTTGGGAGACCTTTTTTAATGGCAGTAAAGGCCAAGAGGGTCTGAGTATAATGGAGACAGCTGACCTCAAACCCGGGCAACATTTATAAACTCCTAAACACTGAACAGTCGTGCCTTCATGACATCATTGGGCTGAAATTTGGAGGATTATGGAAATCTATGCAGCTCCAGAGTAGCTGCCCTGAATTTTCACACAGTAACTTTACTACCAATGAACAAAACAACAAGAAAAACAAAAATATCACTAATAAGGTTATAACCAGTTATTTCTACCACCTCTAACCAACAGAGGGAAAGACCAACACAGCCTTCAGTTACGTTTTGCCAGCTAGATGGACCGAACTGATACCTGGACACACCTGTGCTTACCTCCACCCATAACAGAAAGTCAACAAGAAGGTTAAGTCAAAAAGATTCAGCATAAATGGCTGAACTGACGTTAGTTAATATGTTTGTTCCTTGAAGACTGGCAGGTAAAGCAGATACAGTGTTTGTTGTTGTGATTGTGAGGCCTCGTGTCAACAGCAAACAGGAAGTAACGGCGCCTCTGCACCTGCTCGACCCAACACATCTCTAAAATCATTTTAGGATTCTTAGTTTAATTAAAGATGGACCAAAACAACAACAGGAGGATTTCAGGTTAATGAATTCAGTCACGTCCCGACCAGGACAAAAACAGAAACACACCACAACCAAGAATGTGAATCAATAAACATGGTAAACAAAGTTTTCACACGGCTTCTCATGAAACACCTGATCACATGTTTATATACATGTTGAAATATGAGAAAACATACAGTATCTGATGTGTAGATGTGTTCATGTGATTCCTATCAGCTCACATGTGGTTTATGGGCTTCACATGTGGTTTCGTACATGTGAAATTAAATGGAATCTTCAAGAGGAACATGATCCTAAAGAGACAAAGTGGGTCTTTCTGGAAGTTTTGTTTAAACTATAAAATGTAAAAAGACATAACTTATGTCAAATTAAAACACTTTTATCCTTATTTTTTTTACATTAATGAGTATTGTGGGAAAAATATGAAAGATGGGTAAACAGAAAGAAGAATCATGGCTTAGACCAAAAAGCAGCAACTGGTCCACTTCCATATAGTACCACGGCACGTCTGCATCTCATCTATAGGCTAACTGAAGATGTAATCATCTGTACAACCACCAATCAGAGACAACCACCTTCATTCTGACCGGTAGACCAGCCGACTTGGCAGCCAAGGGTTTACCAAAGGTGTCGCCTGAGGATCCTTCAATGCTGATCCCGACTGGTCAACACTGAGCAGGAGAAAGCAGAAGCGATGCTTCCTTAACAAAGATTCAGCAAGAAAAAAATCTGTCCTACATCTATTTTCATGTTTGTTTCATTGAAGCAGAAACCACTGAGAGTGAATTAAAAACTTAATCTAACTCATCTTTGTTTCACAGAGGAACATTTAAGCCAGTGGAGAGAAATCACCTTCCATGTTTACAGGAATCTACACTGCAGAGGTTTCGATGGCAGAGAAAGAAACAATAGTGGTATCATATCATTGTGATACTGAAATCAGGCCAATTATAGATTCTGTGCTGACCTTTACCTGACTGAAAGCTCTTTCTGTTTCAGGGAAAGTGACACCTGCTGCAGACAGATTCGTGTCAGCCGAGTCCAACATGAGGCGGACGAAGCTGAACAGAACATCAGTCGCTAAACGACTCACACTCGGCTCTGAAACCAGAGTCTTCGTCCCTGCTACCGACTCTCAGTACTGCAATAACAGAGAAAATTTCCACTGCTGCCTTTTGACAAGACGTGGCACAAGAAGGCAAAAGAGTCACAAAAGACGTTCTCAGGCAGCGTTTGAATCAAAGCAGAACCAGCAGCGTCAGAAACGTGGAGATAAAAAACAACAACCTTCAGAACAATTACAGAAGCTTTCATCTCCTTAGCGACATTGAAAGGCACAGAACAACCAATCAGCATCAGCAGAACCTTAAGACACACTTATTATTGGACCAGCACAAAAACAAGGTGTTCAATCTTACCTGAAAACAACTCTTGGCTCCAACATCTCTGCGAGGCTCGTTAAAGAGATCGCATCCCTAAAAGACAGCACAGAAACAGGAAATTATGTCAGATAGGGCAACATCAGGTGAAAACTTGATTGTTTGTTTGCTGTTCCACAAGAAGCTGAGGCTAAAACTGGGTTTTTACTTTTGAAATAAGTTGTGGTTCTCTCTTGGTGTCTTGTCGTTGCAACCTTTTTATCTGGTTTGGATTAAGGAGATGCTTCGTACATGAATGCTGTGGTTGAATGTCTTCGAAAGAATGATGCTGCTTATCATGCTGCTTTACGGTTCATCACAAACTGTAAGATGTCCATTCGAGGAGGATGGTCTGCTCTGACCACTCGAAGGACAAGGCTGCATTTAAAGAAGTGAAAAAAAGGAGGAACGTTGCTTACTGTATCGCAAAGGAAGAGCTACAATTCAAGTTTAGACGTTTTACAGCACTTTGCAAGAAGGATAGAGCAGATATCACTCTATCCTACAACAACCACGTCCGATGCGGCCATATAATTTAGACCATCGCAGGAGAAGTTAAATCTAGTCACACAAGCAGTGTGAGATGGTTTATGTTTGCCTGATTGAAGATGGAAAGCCCACAAACAAGCTAGATGGGCAGCAAGAATCGCAGTTGGTGCATGATATTCATGCCTATAAATTGTTTAGGATTATTGAAAACAACCAAATTTTCAGAATGCTAATGGTTAGTAGCACAGACGGCTGCTCATTGGAAGCAAATGGTTGTTCAGTTCTAAGAGGACCAGGAGTGTAACATCACATACCAACATACGTATGCTTTTAATATGTGCATAAAAACTAAAATATTGCAAATATTCATCCATCCATTTTCTTGCCGCTTATCCGAAGTTGGGTCGCGGTGGCAGCAGCCCGAGCAGAGAAACCCGGACTTCCATCTCCCCGGCCACGTCTACCAGCTCCTCTGGGAGGATCCCGAGGCGCTCCCAGGAGAGCCGGGACACAATACCCACAGCTCATGACTATAGGTGAGGGTGGGAACGTAGATCGACCAGTAAATCGAGAGCTTTGCCTTTTGGCTCAGCTCCCTCTTCACCACGACGGACCGATGCAGCGTCCGCATTACTGCAGATGCCGCACCAATCCGCCTGTCGACCTTCCGCTGCATCCTTCCCTTACTCGTGAACAAGACCCCGAGATACTTAAACTCCTCCACCTGGCGCAGGACCTCGTTCCCGACCCAAAAGGGGCACTCCACCCTTTTCCGGCTGAGGACAATTGTCTCAGATTTAGATGTGCTAATGCGCATCCCGACCGCTTCACACTCGGTTGCGAATCGCTCCAGTGAGTGCCGGAGTTCCTGGCCCGATGAAGCCAACAGAACCACAACATTTGCAAAAAGCAGAGATGCAACCCTGAGACCACCAAACCGGACCCCCTCAACACCTCGGCTGCGCTTAGATATTATATCCATAAAAGTTATGAACAGAACCCGTGACAAAGGGCAGCCTTGGCGGAGTCCAACTCTCACTGGAAACGGATTCGACTTACTGCCGGCAATGCGGACCAAACTGTGGCACCGGCTGTACAGGGCCTGGACAACTCTAACAAGAGAGTCCGGTACTCCATACTCCCGGAGCACCCCCCCCCCCACAAGTTTCTGCACACTGCAGAATAACACAATTGCACACATTCCCTCACACTTATGTTTTAAACACATCTACAGTAATGTATTACTCCCATTTCTCAGCATGTTGAAGTAATCATATGCACTGCCATTAGTTTTTAGAGATTTTAGTGAAATTTTGTGCTGGTGCTACAACTTTTTGTTCATTGGTAAAAACAAAAAACAAAAACAGAAGCTCTGATTGGCAGCCGTAGCCTGAAAGTCTGAAAGCCTTCAGCCGGGTCGCTGCTTCACGTTCTTCAACTAAAGGGAATGAAGACAGGGAAGCCGATTGATTGAGACGTTGTCAAAACACTCTTTTTATTTCTGAACTCTGGAAACTGAATGAATTCTCTGGGAGCACAAAGGAGGTGAAAAGCAAAGGTCTGACATGGATTTGTCTTTCTTTACAAGTCGGGAAACAGGATGAGATGACAGATGAGGAAAATATCCAGGACTTAAGATCCGGCCTCACATGACATTTCTTCCATTATTTAACATGTCTTTGAAACCTGAGCTACCGGATGAACACATAACCTTCCTCAAAAAAATCACTTTAGTTGAACCTGATCTGAATATTTGCTTTCTTTTTTGAACCGGATCCAACAAGGTGATGGGATCCCAACACTTTTATCAGCGTCTAAGATCTCCTCTCTAATTTGAGACCTTCTCCTGCCGTTCCTGCAATCTCCTCTCTTTATTCCATGGTTTCTTCTCACAGTTGAGTTTGCAGACTGAGATCCACCAGCTTTTCTTCCAGCGCTCTGTCTGCTGAGACAGCCACACTGAGAGCCTCCATGGAAAAGGGAATCTCCCATTTTGAACAAAGCAGCCCTCATTAGTTCCTCCAACAACCATCTCAGGCCACTGATAAAGACCGAGCAGCTGTGGATATGCCTGTACGTACCTCGGCTCATCCAGGTGGGTGACAACAAAGACAGCAGTGCAGGTAGGATTCCAGACCTATTCTGATTCACTAATCTTCTCTTTCTGACATGTGCTGTGATTTGTGAGTCAGTACAAAGACTGAGTAAACAGCCTTTCCCATCACAACCCAGAGAAACGTTTGTTCACCAAAGTTTTCATCCCCTAAAGTTTGTTGACTGGCAGCCCGCTGTATGCTCCCCTGCTCCCATTGTGGAATGATTTACGGGTGAAGAATGGGGGCTCTATTCTGTGTATGCACAGATGTTCCTATACAGATGTTAGAAGATCTAAGGATGAAAATCCAGAGTTAGATAACTGAGCTGTTTTAAATCAATAAATACAGGGGTTGCACAATGAAACTGAAACACTTGTCATTTTAGTGTGGGGGGTTTCATGGGTAAATTGGACCAGCCTGGTGGCCAGTCTTCAATAAACTGCACATTGCACCACTAAGAGCAGAGTGTTAAGGTCCAATTAGCAGGGTAAGAGCACAATTTTCCTCTATATATTGCAAAGCACACAACATTATAGGTGGCATACCAGACAACTTGTTGGTGCACTTCTTGCTGGCGCATCTGTGACCAGGACACAAGTCTTTGTGATGTATCAAAAGACACAGAATCCATGGTAATGTCAGCATACCACCAAGAAGGAAGAACCAGGATTAACTGCAAGACTGGTAAAAGATTGGTTTGAAGATCATCAAAGTGAAGTTAAACATCTCCAATGGCCTGCACAGTCCCCAGATCTAAATATTTTTGAGCCTCTTTGGGATGTTTGGGAGGAGCGAGTCAGGAAACCTTTTCATCCACCAGCATCAACCTTGTGACCTGGCAACTATCCTGCAAGAAGAATAGCTTAAAATCCCTCTGACAACTGTGGAGGACTTGTATATGTCATTCCCATGATGGATTGACGCTGTATTCACCGCAAAAGGAGGCCCTACACCATACTAACAAATGATCGAGGTCTAAAACCCTATGTTTCAGTTTTATTGTCCAACCCCTGAACGATTAAATCAAGATAATGGCGACACAGAGATCATTGAAGCAGAGCCAGATTGACTCAACAATATTTATTTTTGGGGTTTTCAGCTTCATCTTAGAGAGCAAGATAATGTGAAAATGTTCCATAACTTTAATAAAGAAGTAGAGTTTACTTTAGACAGATATAAGAATTAGCGCCTCTAACTGGTCAAAAGGTTTGAATCTGCAGGTTTAGTCTCACAAATAACCAGAGATTCTGTCTCCACGAACAGTGAAGAGGCTTCAATGGGGCCTGCTTGCTCCTAAACTGCTCATGTTCCAACATTCCTGCCAACATATGGAGGAACTTGAAGCCAAAGGATACATGCCCAACCAGGCCAGAACCAGAACCTGTTGTAGTAACAACAGCTCACTGTTTAGGGACAAATTTTACTCTTCATCCATTCATGTTTGCTTAAGAGAAATTAATTTCCAACTTTGTTATACTCTCAGCAGCCAAATCTAAAAAAAACTTAATCTGCTCCTGGTTCAGATTTGTCCTCTGACCACTAATGATTTCAGGACATCCACGACGTCCAAAGCTCTGTCTTATGTTCCACAGCTTTTGTCTGAGTGTCTTTGAGGCCGGCATCCTTCCTTCCATGAACTGGTTGTTTCTGAATCAGAAAGTGAAATCTTGCACAGACTGGTGAAGGACAGCAGCAGTGAAGGTTCTCCTGGCTCTACATCTCATTCTAAGCCTTTATGGTTCTGGTTCTGCTGGAGGTTCCTCCATGTTGTACCAGTGGTTTCTTAGGAAACTTTTTTAGCTGATTTAAAGAACCAGTTTGTTAGTCTGTGGAAACATTAGTGATGGAAGTAGTTGCTACGTAATACCTTGGTTTTCTTTGCGTATCTGCTGCTTATCGGACCCGTCTGGCTCTCAGCGCTAATCTTTTTAGTGGCATTGTTGACCACAGTATAAAACCGTTTAACACGCTGCTCTGAACCACGTAACCTTCCATTCAAGGCAATAAAATAGGTCCTGTGATTATTTGCTATTATGTAATAATTAAACTTTGTAAAGGGTTTTTAACGGTGACAGCTTTAATTCTACAAAAAAAAAAAAGATTTATATTAATCTTCTGAGAGCCAGACGTCACATTAATGCTTGCGTCTCTTATGAATGTGCGTAGAACTGATACAGAACTTTTCTACAGTTGGTTCTTTGTTTCCAAACACTGTTAAACAAATGAGGACCATAAATCAACCCCACAGGATATGAACTACATGTACTATCAGCGTCATCCCACACGCACACACATGCAGATATGCATCTTTTATGTACATAGATGCCTTCGTTTTGAAACCTTCACACATGCCCCACAGCAACACATACATACATGACTGTGTCCCCTCACACACAGATATGAGCAGCAGTGGTGAACAGCTGCATGGTCTGGATGGAAACCAGCAACCTCTCGGCCACAAAGGGCTGCTTGTGCCCCCGGCTGCTACAAACATAAAACACAAGAGATAAGACCAGACAGTGTTCGCCAGACCAGCGGATCTACCCCAAACAGGAACTGCAAGTGTCACACTATCACACACACACACACGTTATGGTTCTCTATCCTTGCACAGAGTTTCTAGTCACTTCCATTTATTTCTCATTAATTTCTACAGCCTACCCCTGACCTATGACCCTTTCCCTAAATTTAACCCTAAAGTAGTTCACACCATAGACATAACCGTGACCTCTGACCCAGAAACAGTGTTAGTCTTGATAGGGACCAAGCTTCGGTCCTCAGTCCGACAATATAGCGAAAACACACAAACACACACAAACACACACAACGGTCTGTAACCAAATATAATCCAGTATCATTACGGATAAGAATAAATAAAAAATATCTCTTATTACAGATAAAGTTGCAAAACATTTAAATGTTAATTTTTTATTTATTGGCCGTTTAATTAGGGAGGCACAGCCAGAAGGTGGAGGCTGTTAATTTATCCATTACTTTACTTTGGTCACACATTTCTGACAGTTTTGAAGAATTAATATGATCTTTAGAAAAAATACATGGTTGACTGTTGAAATAAACTAATTTAAGGAGCTGAGAACAATTTTAAACTTAGATTAAACCTGAAAATACAAGGTTTCAAAAGCATCCTACTGTTGTTTACCCAGTAAAGCAGCGCCTTTTTTAACACCAAATGGACGTCAACATGGATTAATACACACAGTGGAAAACGTCTCAGCTCCACTACAGAAGGTAACAAACACAAAACAAATCATAAAAAAGCCTGAACCCCGAGACAAAGGGTTTTAGTTGACATGAAGAAAAAGATTCAGTTGAGGTTTAAATGACCAACAGAATTTTAAGTGTAAAGTGTTCATCAGACTGCCTGAAAGTGAGAGCAAGTCCTAGTGCTTAGAATAGATGATGATGATGATGATGAATGAAGGACTCTTCATTTTACTGTTAGAAGGGAGAAAAGACTCAGAGATACTTCAGTCCAGAGGCCGATCCTCGTCAAACAACAGGAATGTTCATAGTGAAGGTACAGAAAGGAGACAACTGTTGACTACAACAGAACCTGAATCCCGGTAAATATCTGCAAAACACTAAGGATCTTATAAAATGATCAAAAACAGGTTGACGAGAAGAAAAACTGGTATAAATCCCTAAAACAAGCACTGAGAGAAGACTCCTGTCTTCGTTCAAGTTTTTTTTTTACAGTAAAATCTCAACAACTGCTGAATAAATGGTTCCAGTCCTGGTGTTACCACAGCTGCTGCTTTAAGATACATTCACCTTGTAAAAGTTATGATTGAGATTTATTTAAAGGTATTTTGAGTACATGGATGCCTTCGTTTCTTTAGAGAACATCCACTATCATGAAAACCAAGGCAACCCAGTCGGGTTGGGGTTCTGGTTCTGTTTAAAGCAGGATCGGCTTTTACAACAATACCTCAAGATGTGAATCTGCTCTGATCAATCCATATTCATCAAGCAACTCTGGAGGAGTTGCATAGACCCGCAGCTCAGGGGGCGAAAGTCGGTCTGCATCCCAGAAGACAAAAACACATTCAGCTGAAAACTGTCAATTAAATTTTATAACCACTGAGATGCTGTTTCCACAAACGATAAGTTAGCCTCCACAGAAAAGCCTCAGACTGTCCGTACCCGTTTGAAGCATCAGAGGAAGAACTTATCCGATTCTATTAGAAGCAATGAGCATCATGTCTGGCTGGTTTAATAATAACTGATGATCTAAAGAAATGTTGGTCCTTCACAAATAATAATCCTTCTAACAGCAAACTTACAGCTTAATTTGTAAGCCTCTGGATGTTTCAGTGAGAAATGTTTCATTCATTGAACTGAATACCAAAGAAGATCATTCAACCAAAAAACTCCACAGTTCTTTGTTCAATTTCTGACGGAGGAGTCAGAAGAGTCACCTATAGTTGGAAAGAGGGATCGATAAGATAAGACAAGACAAGTCAACCTCAATAGCTTTTGTTCTTACTCACTGCACAAGACTCCACTGGTGAAGAAAAAGCCTGTTGAAGCTGGTTTAAAATTAGCACCATGAGATCCGGAGGAACCGGTAAACTACTAGGAGAGTTTTCTAATCAGATGACACCAATGCTGAACTCTCCAGATATCATTGAACACATTATGTAAGGAGGAGGAGATCCGCCCAAAGTCCTCATAAAGAAAAACTAAAGAATGGGTCGGGTTGTGTTAATAAGAACCTGAAGAACAGTTTAGGATTACTAGAAAGTTCAGTTAAGTCCCAAGGTTTCCACTAAGGAAAGTGAAGCTGCTGGAAGGTCCAGTCACCACATGAAGAGCTGTAGATCAGCAAAATGACAAAATTCCAACAGAACTCTGAACACCTTTCAAAGAAAGTCTGAAGTTGTGGTTCCAACTAAGTCTTTATTAAATTTCTGTAATAGGATCCACAAAATTCTATGGATCATTCCTGTTTTTTTGAATTTCAAGTCTATAGAAATATTTGACATGTTTAGTATCTATCTATCTGAATTTCAAGTCTATAGAAATATTTGACATGTTTAGTATCTATCTATCTATCTATCTATCTATCTATCTATCTATCTTTTTTTTTTTTTTTTTTTTTTTTACTATGTAAGACCAAAGACAAACTTTGGATTTTTCGCATTGAGGTTTTTTTTTGTGCATTATTAAACCATCAATTTACTTACTTCCTGAAATCTAAAAACATGTTTTCTTTCGCTGCAGGCGTTTTTTTTTCTTTCATAGATGAAAACAGATTTTGCCAAATTCGTTTTATAAACTTATTTTACTGTTTCCATTTGGTTGAATTCGTTCATGATGTCAACATCTGAAAAAAAAACACCCTTTGTCTAGCCAGACTCCAAATAGGTCGATGGAAACAGGATAAATTCACTTTTTGATGAAAAGTTTAGGTATTGGGGCATTAGCATCATGGTTTGTAATGCTGGTCAGAGGTGGTGGGAAAAGGGGCGGAGCTTAATCCAGGACACTCCTGGAGCAAAACCAGTTAGAGATTAAAGACTTTTACTTTCCAGCCGGACAAGCAGCCTTATTTTATAGGATGCTTTAGCTCATGGTTGAGTCATGAGTTACAATTGCCTAGTCAAAGTCCACAGGATCATAAAACATCACACAGTGGATCCTTCTTGCTTCTCCCTGCTGTTTTTCCCCCCACCACCTGTCCATCAATCTTTGCTGCTCGTTGCCACTAAACTGACATTATTGTTCACAAATCAGCTTCCTGCCGGTCCTGTTTCTGCTCTGGTGAAGCCTCGTGTTCTCGTGGGAGTTTCTTTAGGAGCACGAAACAAACCTGATGACCTTACAATGCTTACAATATTTGTCTCTTGCATCAACAGGGCGTGCGCCTCCACCAAGCCAGATGTGAGACGAAAATACAGACTCATGAATGTTGCTGCATCACCCAGCAGTTTGTTTTATTCATTTCCACTTCATTCGTCAGCTGTCCAGTGCTGACCAGCAGGGCAGCTGTCGGCCATTCATGACCTCCATCAGCTTCCACTCACACAAACACAGATATGCACGGCTGGGAACACACGCACAGGGGCTGCATTACTTTAGGGAAGCAATTGCAAATAACAAAAGGCTCATGTTCACTCAGAGACGGCAGAGTAAAAACAGTTTTGAATGAAATGTTTAACTGAGTGGCTCAGAAGGAGGCCGGGGGGGATTTCTCAGAGCAAGTATACACAAGGTGGAAGCTTAAACATCTGTGTAGGCAAATACAGTCAGACTGAGAGCTTTTACTGTGGCAGACACCTGGGGACGAATCCCTCTGGGAACGAGCTGAAGTCCGATCCAAGCAGCCTGAAAGTTTACACACATCAGAACAGGAAGTTCACGTACGTTCATAAAGACACGGCTGCTCTAATGTGGTCTGATTAAACAAAATGTTCTATTAAGCACTATAAATAAATAAGTTATCAAACAACTGTTTAAATGAGTCATTTATTAAAACTGGAAATAAAAACAAGTAATTTGTGCCAAATATACCCCTGACTAAAGCCTGGTCTTAAGACATCAGAACATAGACAAACTGAACAAAGATGCAACTTTTCTAGGACTTTTTACTGATGGGATGTAACTTAATATTACTATTATTATTAAGTTATTATTGATTATTGTTGTTTGGCTGAAAATCACTGCCTTTAATTTAGTATCACGAGGTTGTAAATGGCTAAAACATCATTAATCCAGTGATTGTGCCCCTACATGAACAACACAGGCCTAATTTCATCTTCATGGACGACAATCCTCCAGCTCATCGGGGTCACATCATCAGGGAACGGCTGTTGGAGACTGGTGTACCTCAAATGGAGCGGCCTGCACTTTCTCCAGACCTGAATCCCATTGATAACCTGTGGGATCAACTTAGTCGCCGTGTAGAGGCTCGAAGCTCTGCACCCCAAAACCTCAATGACCTGAGGGCTGGCCTTCAAGAAGAGTGGGATGCCTTCCCTCAGCAGACAATAAGTCGACTTGTGAACAGCAGAGACGTCGTTGTCAAGCTGTAATTGATGCTAAAAGGACACATGACGAGTTATTGA
The DNA here is from genome assembly GCA_032876305.1 of Orestias chungarensis. Lineage (NCBI taxonomy): Eukaryota > Metazoa > Chordata > Actinopteri > Cyprinodontiformes > Cyprinodontidae > Orestias > Orestias chungarensis. The sequence goes on along the minus strand of JAVLVB010001045.1, from coordinate 1,756,842 downwards.
GACGTTGACATTTTTGTTGTGGTGTACACAACAATGTTAAATTTTGTTTCAACAAATTGCTTGAGATGAGGAAATCCAAGTGCATCTTTCTACTTAAATGTCCTACTTTCCTGATATGATGTCACTGTAGCGGATACGTTTTATATTTTCCAAAAATTTCACCAGAAAGCCAAATATCCCGAACTTTTTGTGAGTACTGTGTGTTTAAAGATCAAAAACTATGTTACAAAAACCTGAGAAAATACATTTTATTAATCATTTCTTCTTAACTTTTTGATAAAACACAGACACAAAATATTTATGTTAGTTTAAATTAGTTTCTAGTATAAATAATAAAGATTTAAACAGCCATTTTTGATGTGACTTAAACATTTTTAAAGCTAAAACATTAGTGTGCATCACACTCAGACACAAACACCGAACAATCGTAACAATTTCATGCTCAATGACGGAGTTCTTTTGACGCTCATTTGTACCAGTTGTTCATAAATCCAGTTGTCCGTTGATGCTACTACAAGCACCTGGATTTGGATCTTAAGCTTAACAGGAAACTTTCCTACAATAGAGATAATGGGGGTCTTTAAACCGCTGTATGTGTTGTGTTATAAAGTTGTGCAGATTTGTATGTTTAGCTTTCAAAGATAGGGTTTATTTGTTGATGCGCGTGTCTGCATCTGTCCAATCAGAGCCAAGAAATATCTGCCCACTGTTACTGGCACCGTTGGCGATCATGTGCAATAAGCCTTGAAATAAATCTAGAAATAAATTCTGAGCTCATTTATTTATGTATAGTTTGTAGATGGATGCGTTATCTGTTCCAACAAAGACCAAGTATGACGGTAAATATTAATCTGCGTTTAATAGAATATCAAGGCTTTGCTGAGCTGTAAACATAACATGCTCTGCATCGCTGCATCTGTGGTTCTGGATAAAGATGCCTGGCTAACTTCGCATCTGAAGTTAACTTACCTAGAACGGGTTTCCTGATTCGTCCTCAAATAAATCAGTTTTACTGTAAGCAGGTTTCTGCAGACGTGAGTTTACAAAAGTTTACAGCGTTTCATGTACTACACGTCGCTTTGGTTCTTCAATTTCTATTATAATGTGTTCCTGTTGAAATGCTTTGACTAACAGCGATTTTTGTTTCGGCTCCAGCTTTACTTCGGTCGTTCAGTTCTTCCTTTATTTTCATTAAAGTGGAAATGCATTTTGATATTAGAGGTTTTCTTATTGGTAATATTCTTTGTGCTGCTGTTGTGTCTCTGTCTCTCATAAACACCTGAGTAAATACATTTTCACTTCCTACATTTCACACTGAAGCCACTTATTTTCATTTTCACTTGGATTTTGGTTTGGCTCAGAATCAATCTTTTCTCACGGATCACATTTTACAGCTTACTGAATTTTGTTGTTATTAATTATCTTTATAGCATTTCGTTTGCTGGGGCAACAGTTCAACATGGGAAAATCAAGGATAACCTGCATGTCATGTAATCGTGAGAGTAGCTGGTAGCAGTAACACAGAAAACAGTCAGAACGACATTTAGGCCCAAATATTATTTCATTAGTTTTTGATCAGATGCTTCATTCGCCTTCACGTCTCTTTACGTGTCGCTTTTCTGTTGTAGACTGAGTAAACAGTCAGGAATGAAAGGACTGGGATGTTACGCACCAATGAACAGCTAACAGTCGCCCCCCGAGAAAAACGTGGGTAAAAATCCTTGATTTTGTGGTGAATTCTGTAGCATTTCGTCCTTTTTTCTGCGAGGAAAATGTGGAAAAGTGTGAAGAATATGGGAATCTTTTACAAATGTAGGGAGAATAAACATGCTTCTCCCACATATTGTAAGCAGCAAACATGACATAACACAGTAAAATCAGGCGAATGTACATAATTCTACTGTTTTACTTCAGGTTTCGAACAGATTCAAGTTCACTGTTGATTAACTGGATCACAGCTGATCATCAGACCAATGAGTTGTGTCTGTCTTCTAAATCGTATAAAAACTGTTTCACTCCCAGCTTTAAGAGGTTTGGTGCTGCAATACCATGATGGTCATGGTCGTGTGATTTGAAAGGAAAGCCGCAGCTTGAAGCTCATTTCCACATCCCCACTCTCACCTCGCCACAGTTTTCCATGGCAGGTTTTGCTACTTCCTTACTTTAGTCACTTTGAAGAAGGTCATGTGATTGAGCTCCTGGTGAACAACTCCCTGTCACTCTCACATTAATCTGACTAAACTTTAACTGTTTCTGCTGCACATGACAAGAAGGGACTGATTCCCATGTGATTAGTTGATAATTGGCTTGTTAGGAATGATTGCAATCTGTCGCCGCCGTTCATGGGTGATTTACCGTACCTGGACAAGAAAACAAACGCGGCATCACTGATTAACAGGCGTCCTCATGTTGGAAGAAGGAATCTAGAACCTGGAAGCAGGGTCACTGGGGTGGGTCAGAACACCGCAGATGAACAGAACAGGTTCACACCCATAACAATGATGAAGTATTTCCATCTGCTCCTTTCAGTTCAGTCACATTTAACTGCCAGAGAAATGAGTCATAATCAAAAGGGCAAGTCAGTAGATCTCGCAGACATGCAGCGTCGCTGACTGTCTATAGCAGCGTGTCAAGCTGCATGTCGCTCACCGTTAATGTGAAATGATAGCCTGATCTGAAGCAAACAGGATGTTTCTTTGGGTTTGGCAGAGAAGGATGTGAAACAAAAAGAGTAAAGTGAGGTGTGGTGAGCAGCCGCCTGCAGAGCTGATGAGCTCTTTTTTTTGACTCAGCATGAACTGATTTTCTGCTGCATCACCATTATCCAAATCTAAGGCTCCCAGCTCGGAAGGTTTGAGAAGATTCTGAGAGAAAATAATGAAATTTCAATAGATTAGGAAACAACAAACTGGAAATTTCAGAGATTATTTATGTGTATGAGATGTGTCTGGAGATGGAGCGTCTATAATTGGTTCTGCCTTCTTCACCTCCCAGCAGCAGCACACTGTAAGTCCAGCAGCTGCAGTGACTAGCGCCCTCTAGAGTCAGGGTGTAACAAAGAGCTGCAGAGGGCAGCTGGAAGGGCAGAGCTGCCTCCAGCAGCCCGCCGGAAACAGCTGTTCTGCGATCAGTCACTCGGCCGCTGACAGAGAGGCCAGCTCTACTTTCTACAATCATCCTTAAAGTGTCACCAGTCTGGTTTTTACATCATCAGGTCGTGTTCAGAAGAGCTGCTTCCTCCTTATCTGAATCTGACTCAACCGTCTGAAGCCGGGAAACCTTTTTGATTTCTGCGTCTGTACAAATGCTAAATCTGAACGAACTGCAGAGCCAGCAGCCAATGAGACGAGGAGAAGACTCGGACCATGTTGAGCGGCTGAGGTGTGGAAACGACTCAGAACTTCACAACCCTGATCTCACAGATTAGCCCTGCTGCTGCTTTTTTAGATATACTCTCTAAATATTTACTATCTCTGTTATGGAGTGTACTTTATATACAAACAAATCTAAAGACATTAAAGTATGAATGAAGTTATGTTTAACGGATTAGAGAATATTTATTAAACCCAATGAGAAAAGAAGGTGAGATAATTCATATAAAGCTGAGATCATCTGAAATCAGCTGGTTTATTAATAACTGATGGTCTAAAGAAACGCTGTCATTCTTTACATTATTCATTATATAGTACAACTTTGAGTATTATGACTGGTAAAAACAAAGATTCCGTCACAGTAAAAGTTTACTATTTACACTAATAGCAGCTGTGTTTCTAAACTTCAGGATGTTACAGACAGAATATAATATTTTACACAAATAACAAACTATACCGTTAAAAAAGTAGAAACATTACAAAAGAAACACTAAAGAATCTGTTTAAATCTTTGCTTAGTGTCATTTGCTCTAAAATGATTGGACACCTTGTGCTTTCATGTCCAGGTTACTGTCAGGTCAAACCTTGCTTTCACTTTCTTTACCCCTAAAACTGTTATCTTATCAGCTTCATTACTTCCACAGTTGAGCCCGTAACTCCAGGTCACTTTATCACAACGCAGCACAGGGACATTTGGTCAACTACAAAGTTCCAAAGCTGCAGGGAAAAATGTGCTGAATGAAATGAAAGTTAGTTTTTAGTCATGCGAGTGACTGATGATGGTGAAGGGAAATAATAAAACATGTTGCCGGAGGACCGACTGATAACCACTGGTAACCAGTTAAAACTCAGCTCTGGGATCCTGTATGTTAAACCAGGAGATGTTCAATATGATGGAGTATAAAGAAGTTAAATAAATGAAAGAAAAACATCCAAAAGGCAACATTCAAATGTAATGTTGGAAATGACATTTCAGAATCACACATTCTGACAGTCTTGATTCCGAGATTTGCAATGTTGTTGAACACAGAAATTATGGCCGTTTCCATGCTGCCACTTAAAAAAAAGGGTAACGAGATAAACCTCCGTAAATTTTCAAAGATTATTCCCACAGCCAGATCAGGAGTTTTGACAAAGGCAGTTCATTACAATGTAAAACTTCTTAAAGGTATAGGAGAAGATCTTCAGGTCCTTCTCATTTTCGCAACACTGCGCATGCGCCACCTCATCTCCAGTAACCCCCCCTTGATATCGGGAGCGCGCACGTCCTCAGCACATGCATCTGTTTACATCTGCGGGACCACAGCCTCTGGCGCCGCATCGGACTTATTACAGAATTGATGCTTTTACAGGAATGAATTAGCTACCAAAAGGTTATTTGTTTAGGAAAACCCATGTACAAGAACATTTGACAGTAATGAATGATTATCAGTGATAAATAATCACGCCATTTGGTAGTAATTCCACATAAAAGCTGCACAGCTAGCGTTTTCTGACGGACCCTGCGTAGCGATTACAACACCTGCCGTATGGGGAGAACCTCTCTTCAATGGTGAATGATGCGACTTGTCCATCCCTTTTTACTTCCTAAACAACAATCTGCGCATGCGTGAATTCAAACGTGAGCGCGCGTTGTACTGGTCGGGTGGGTG
>JAVLVB010001045.1:1704058-1751719 GCA_032876305.1 Orestias chungarensis | reverse complement strand
GCATTGACAGCCAGTTATTTTTCAACACCGGTCGTTTTTGATTGGCTGTCATTTTCTATGGGATGTTCCATTGAAATTTTTCTATTGAAAGATCCTCTCCTATACTTTTAAACCAGAAAGTAATTTAAAGACTAAAATATAGATTTTTTTTTTTTTACATATATTGGCAAAAGATGAACAAAAATGTTTACAGTGAAAGATTTGAAAGACAATCTATTGAAAGAAATCAAGTCCTGTTTCTGTGATTTACAGACATAATCCTCCAAAATATGAGGATCCCTGCAGCCTGTTTTATCATCCAAGCAAGAGTTGGAAAAAAAAATAGAGAAAATTGTCATTTGAAAACTTAAAGTCTGTCTTTGATGGTGATGTTTAAATGCTGTGAGAAAAGCAGCATCTGCACGCAGAGATGCAGAAGGGAGGAGGATTCTGCTCTTCTGATCGTAGAGATGGTGTCAGTCTCAGTGCACAAAGGAGGAGGGAGGGGGAAGTCTTGTATCTGTGGGCCAAGCAGCGCCAGTTTGGGAAGGAACCTCTGCTGTTGGCTCAGGAAGCAGAAGCACAGCGAGGGCACCACAAGAGGATTCGTCCTTTGTTCCATCTCTGTCACCTAATCAGTTTTATCTGGCAAGTCCTAAATAAAGTCATATAGTGGTAATAATGTTTTAAAAGAACGGCATGTGTCAGTGGCAGAGTTACAGCTCGAAGACGTGCTGATCCATTCTTTCATATCTTTCATTACCAAGCAGAACAATTCCTGAAACAGAAAAGGGACGAGCCAGCGCGAATAAAGAAGCAGCTACAACAACGAGCCGACGTCCATATTAACAGAACGTTGATAAAGAAAAAATAATGGTTCTAGATAAGAGGCGCAAAAGATGAAACAGAGCAAGAGGTGAAAAGCAGCCCATCTGAAGGGGACTGCTGGCCTCAGCAAGTTACTCATTACTGATTAGCCAGCTTGGTCCTGTAGGAGTTTTGTCTGTCCTTGGCTTGGGAAAACAACATGAAAGGCAGCCGTCTGTTTTGTGCTGGTACTTGAAAGCGTGGCGGCTATCAGGAGACATAAGGCTTATCAATAGAGCCGGACTATATGAAGCGACAAGGACGCGGCTTTTCCACTAGGAGATAACCAACATGTATTTCAGCTCATTTCTTTGAGCAGCGCCAAATCAGACAAAGACATTAGAGATTCAACTGAGCTGAAGACCACAGCTTGGACAGCAGACGTAGAAATGCCAGCCAGACAGACAGCCAGTCAATATGTCCTGCCCAGAACCCAAAGGGGTTGGGCATCCTGGCAGAGGAGCAGCATGACACTCTTTAAAGCAGAATCCTCCTCCTTCATCAGTTATATAAGGTCAGAGATGTAGGTTAACAAGTGTAACGGCACTCTTCAATCATTGAAAACATATTGACTCTTAGTGTTTGTGTGACAGTTTTCCATTGGGTCAGGTCCACTAATCCAGACTGTCCAGTTCAGTCCTGAATCATTGGACAATTTGCTTTGTAATGGAAGGAAAGACAAAGATAACCTGTGTCAAAACATCACAAGACTCCCTATCCGGCATCATCAGTGGACGTAACTGATTGGTCGAGATGAGCCCAGACCCGGTAATTCAGAGAGAGGCACATACATTTTCCAGATACATCAGGCCAGTTCCCTGGGTTTCCCAGCATGTTTGTGCTGATTGATTTTTGTGGGGTAAGGTCATACTGAACAGCTGCTGGTAGACCCGCAATTCATTTGGAGTTCAAAGGGTGCTCGGGTCGCCCAGTGCTGTCCCTGTTTGTACTTTACCGACAGACGGTGTCATCAAGAACTCTGGCTCGTCAGTGAACTGGGTGTCAGGGCAGCGAGTCTGCCAGTCCCTATTTTTCTGTGTCTTAACTTAAATAATCCCTTATCTACAATTTCATGTAGAACCCAGTCAAGACAGGAAGATGTAAAAATACACCAACAATAAAACAATGATTTCTCTGCTTACCTCCACAGAACAAACCTGTCATTAAGTTATCAGACTTTCTATGGAGTAAGATCACTGTCAAAAAGGTGTATGGACAACTCTAACATACTCCAACAACTCAAATTAGTATTTATGTCAATGAGGTTCCTGTGCCCAAAATTCAGCTGAAATATTTGCGAGTCAGTGTATGAATCTAAAAGCTGAGTGCAAAGTCTTATGAATACAACTCTAATTTTATGAATATGAACTCCTTTCTCTGTGGCCACAAACAAAACTTTTTGAGTAAAAAATTGTTAACAAAAATTGTCAGTAATCAATCCGTGATCTCATCAAACACAACCCACTCAAAATTTAAAGATGGTCGAAGACAGTGGACCGGGTGGAGCAATTGCCTCAGGTGAAGCATCACAGGTAAGATCAATATATATCTCTATATAAACAAGTAGTTGCTCCACCCTGTACACCGTCTTCCACTATCTTTAAATTTGGAGCTGGCTCTGTTTGATGGGATCGTGTATCGATTACCCCGTCCTGTGACGTCATTTTATCAGTTTTCTACTCGTACTCACAAACTTGAATTCATGTCAACAGAGAAAGGAAGAGTTTGTAATTGTAGAAATTACAGGTGTATTTATAAGACTTTGCTCTCACAGCTCTTAAATTCATACTCTCAGACTGACAAATATTTCAGCAGAATTTTGGGTAAAATAACTTTATTGACTTATAAATACGAATATGAATGTTAGAAGTGTGCATGCACCTTTTTGACAGGGGTGTTCGTCTATAACTTTTGACTTTTGACTTACCCACAAGCAATCAGAACAAGCTTCAAAGTGCCGCAGCGCTGCTGCTGCACTGAACTGGCTGATACCTTGTTGTCGATCCCCTCTCTGTCCCAATTCTAACACCGCGGCACGCTTTAGATCTTTTTCCCCTCCTCTGCCTCTCAGCTGAGCTGTTGGCACACCCGTCATGGGACAAAGTCCCTCAGTGAGAAAACATGGCCATCGGGGCACGAGTGCACAGGAGTCCGGCGTAGACGCAAGCATGCACACATTTCTCTGACACACGCGCAGTGAAAAAAGATAAAACACAACGGTTGACACCAGCATGAGTTAAAGGGCTTCCAGCTCTGTTCCTGATACAGTCTTGATGCTGAGTGCAGAAGAGAGTTCTGAGCAATCTCTGAAAACTAGCAGCCCATCCTTCAACTCCCAGCACTGGCCAAACATACAATACATGCAAAAGACAAAATGGACCAAAACCACTGTGGTTAAATGTTGTTGATTCTAAAAAGCATCATTAAAATGCTGGTGGAAAATAATAAACAGCAAAATCCCCTAAATCTGTATGTGAAAAAAGTGACCGCTCTATAAAGATTGATTACACAAGTGGACCGCCTGTTATTTTGTTGTTATAATGGTAAGTATCAGAAGGCATTGATTGGTTTAATTGCATTCGTGGCAAGACATTGATCATATCAAATCAAAATCAAAAGTACTTTATTCACCCCAAATGGAAATTAGATGATGTTGAAGTAACTCATTTAACTAAGGGGCTGTTGTAGATGGTGGTAACTATGGGCAGGAAAGATCTTCTGTAACGGTCTGTTCTATCACTAAGCTGAAGAACCCTCTGACTGAAGAGACTCTGTTTTTTTATAACAGTGTCATGAAAAGGATGTTCAGGGTTGTCCATGATTTATGTAAAACCTTTCTTTGCATCATCATCTCCAGAGGTTCCCCATTTGTCCCCAGAACAGACACAGCGTTCTTTATCAGGTCGTTAAGCCTTTTTAGGTCCCTTGCTGTGATGCTGCTGCCCCAAAAGATTAGAGCAGAGGGTATGATACTCTCAACTACAGACTTATAGAAGATCTGCAACATTTTAGGGCAAACCTTGAAGGATTCTAGCTTCCTGAAGAAGTACTCAGCTCTGTCCCTTCTTGTACTTGGCTCCATTGTTGCGTCTCCAATCCAGTCAGTTGTCCAGATGAACACCAACATATCTATATTCCTCAAGCATCTCTCTTTTTCTCTCATGGAAGGAAACCGGGGTTTATCTGACCCCGTTTCTCCTGAAATCTAAAATCATCTCTTTTGTTTTGTTCACATTCAACATGAGATGATAGGTTACAATTGTGACAGGTTGACCTTCTCCCTCCCATTGCCTTGTATTTAAATTAATTTATGATCATCTCTTTGTTCTCCATTATTAAGGAAGTTCGTCTGAAGATCCCACATCTAGACAGGCTGATCAGCGAAACTTTTTAAGGTCCAATCAGAAGTTTATATTCTAAAAAAAAATGTTTGTTACCGATGCCATTGCCAAAAAACCACACTTGAAACTGATAAACCAGACAAACAGAAACTTCAGTCCAAAAACACACAGTGGCTGATTTGTTCAAGCTGCTCCTGCAGCGCAACCCTGACACATATGACCGCCACATGTCTTCATCTCCACATCACCTCACCTCTAACTGGCAAGGTCCATATGAGCCTGGTTCAGATGGGACGTCTACGTCTACTCCAAAGTGCTTCTAGGATATGCTAACAGCAGTTTGACTTTAGTTAAGCTAAGGGAATAAAGACGTCTATCTCTGTGTGTATATAAGTATGCATACATGTGTTATTAAGACTGTACTGTCTAACAGGCCTCAGCGGCTCTTGAGTTAATCACGTTTGACCTCTCCGTACGGGAAAGATAACTTCTTTGTTTGACAGCCTGAATGCAGCAGATTGATTTTCTGCTTCCAGCACATGGGGGCAAGCGGATGTGAGAGGGACGCACACAACGATGCATTATGAGGAAGGAAGTGGAAAAAGCGTAGAATCTGGACCATGTGATGTTCTTTGCAGGGGATTTTTCTCTTACTTTTAAGAAGCAAAAACATACCAATATTTCTGGGACGCCATACCCTGAAGACTTACTTATTACTTTACCTTTTACTTTAAAAATGGAATCTTAAAGGGAACAGGGAGAGATTCTTATATAAGCTACAAATCTGCTCCAATTGATTTAGCTAGAAAAACTAGTCATATAATCAAGTCAAGTCAGATTTTCATTGAACTAAGGTGGAAAGAAGACATGGCTGTTTCAAACACTGACTTTCTTGCTTAGTAAATGTTTAGTAAAATGTGTTCCCTGTGCTTTAGTAAAGATATAGTTATGCATGGGCTCTCAGCAGTTTACTCCTTTTAGGAGACAAATGTAAATATTTTGGCAGAAGTACTTTCCTTTATTTTTACTTTAATACCATCGTTTTTGGAAGTTGCATCTCTTTTTTTTGTTAAAAATGTTCTCTGGTTTTGAAAACTCTAAAGCTGGAAGTATTTTTTCACTGATTTTTTCCAGCGTTTGGACCTGTGTTAATATTCGGACCCATAGCAAAAAAAAATATTAACAACTACAATTGTTTTATAAACATCAGAGCAAAAATCAAGACAGGTTAGAACTAGAGAGTTAAGTTTTCCATCTCAGGTTGAGATGAGATCTCAGGTAAGTTGGACATTATCTTGCTGATGATGGAAACAGAAACAGGTCAAGCCTGATCCTGAACACAAATGACCAAAATCATGAAACCTCCACGTTGAGTTCGCTGGGATTCAGCATCAGGTTCTATTTACGCCGTTTTCCAGGGACATAACAAATATAGACCAGAAGATAGGAGTTAAAGCTAAATGGGAAATACAGAAACACATACATTGTCTCCGTCCAGTTACAGTTTAGTGTCCTGTTCAATGTTTTTAGCAAAGAAAAACTAGCTGGGGAGACCCAGAAAAATAGATCATTACCTGTTAGTTGCAGAAATGTGGATCTGAGATCAGACACATTTAAACTTTTAACTACTTAGGTTGAAATGATTGTGGAACCAGTTAATACTCAGTCATAATCATAATGCCTGCTGTGTTGTGTTTGTCACTGTAGGCTTGGAAACCTTGGGTGTCGTTTCTGTCGACTGAATTTGCATATATTGACTTTCTAATGTTACCACGACAACTACTGCAACATCATGAAATTCTTCTCAATTATACTTCTGGAATGTAAAACAAATGATCAAAAGCAACAACCAATGTGGTTTTGGTTTCATATTTTTGAGGAGCTGGGAAAGTGAATCCGTGTGGGTGTGCGTGTCACAGGTTTACCTACCTGTCAGCTTGGAGGTTTTTGTTCCCTCCTTTCTCTGATCTTCAAACCTGTTAAGCCCTCCACACCTACAGTAATGATGAGGTAAACGTCAACACCACAATGATCCTACATGGCAGATAAGGTCAAAGGTTGCTGGATCAGAACCCTGTCAGGAACTGGAGTGGGTGGCGACGTCCAAACGAAGAGCAGTCAAGAGATATAGAACCTTCATTTTCATATTTAATTTCCCTTTGGGATAAATAAAGCATGATTTCTTTGACTTTGATTTGATATTTACGAGAGTTTGTTTGTTTGCATGCAAAGGTATTTATTTGTCTATGCTTGTGTTTGTTCATGCAGTTTTGCATAAATAATATTGCAGAAGATTTTGGGCAAATGAACGGGGAAAGGAATCCAAATAATATATTTCAATAGATTATTATTGAAACTATGTTGTATTTGTTAAGCGACAGAAAAACCAATTAAAAACAGAAAACTTTGTTCCTTCCTTTACCACTTACTTACTGACTTACTTTAGCTAAATGTCCCATCCTGGTTAATGATTGAAGGTAAAGGGTACGAATGGGGGGTGGGGTGGGGGATTTGACTTGCGTATCGACAAGCCATATGAGAACTATTTACATCTTGCATGACGTCAGATTATTTTAAAACTATATAACATAACATCCTATATTCACTAAATGTGGTTAGCTGAACGAGGCTGGAGATCAAACACCAGCGCCTGGAGCGCATTTCATGCAGTTCTACTTTGTTACAGAGGCCTGCTGTAACTTCATGGCACCCCCCTCACCCCCACCCAAGAGCGAGAAGAAGGAGGGAGGGAGCATCTGTCTTCCATTCTCCAGTTCGGCTTGTGTGTTCCACTCACAGCCTGAGATCTGAAGGAGGCGCACGGCGGCATCACCAGAGCGCCGCACACATGAGGTCATCGTAGCCCCCAGACAACGCTGTGTTAGCCGGGCTGATTTCCAAGGCTCCTTCTTTTATTTCGGAGTTCAGAAGCAAAGATCCAACAAAGTTTGTAAGAGTCACATGATTCTTGTTGGGGGGCCGTGTTGTGCTTCAGAGCAGCGGCAGTCTCTCCTGCTATCCAAGGAGTTTCCCATTAACATCCCCGTGGATGGTTCACGTGTCTCTGTTTCAAAGTTTTATAAAAAAGTACATTTATAAATATACGTTTATGGCACCAAACCTGAGGAAGCGACATAACTTTTACTCTGCTGCATTTAGTGATATTTGGTTGTTACTTCCTTAAAATCATATATTTTACTTATCAGTCAATATTACTAATAACAGACCAACGGATCAACTGAAACTCTTTCACCAATCAGATGAAGCCAAGCAGTCACATGACTGTATATAAATTGGGGCTCCCTTTTTAATTCTGTCCCTTCAGAAAAACGTGATTCTGCGATCACAGAAAATCCAGCAAAATAAGATGATAAGGGCGCAGAATATGCGGGGGGGGGGGGGGGCATTATTGTTAAAAAGCAACATATTCACTGCAAAAGTAGCATCAAAAAGCATAAATCGCAGAATTATGTAAATTCTCCGGATTTTTCATTGAAATTTGAAATAATTGATTATTTCGTTGGTTTTGACTGACACTAACCCCCCAACTAAAAGTGAACGGTCCGGCCTGTCTCGTTGATCCAGCGTCTTACTACAGGGAGCTTTAAGTTAGTAACAACTGGCTTTGTTCTTAGACATATTCTGGATTTCAGAACTAAGCAATGTTCATATTTTTCTCATACTACGTTATAGATGACCTTAAATGGTCCAAGACTCTAAGTTAGCATAACGGGACTAAATTACTGGGTCAGCTATGCTGCTATGTTATGTCATGTTTGCTGTTTACTAGATGTGGGAAAAGCAGGTTTATTCTCCTACATTTGGAAATAACAATTCCTGTGTTTTTCACACTTTTCCAAATATTTTTTGCAATTTCCCGCATTTTCATAGCAGAAAACAGGACGGAATGCTGCAGAATTCACTGCAGAAAATCAAGGATTTGTGCCCACGTTTCTTTGGTGTAAATTAGCAGACAGGAACAGAAGGACGAAAATGGCTGAGGACAGTGAACAAGTGGATTCATAACCAAAAGTTGTTTTTTAGCTTCCAGAGTCTAGTAAGTTGGTTGATGTCTGTAACCTTTTTAGTCCCCGGTTTACTACGAGTGATTTAAAGGTCCAACTAACGTCCTCAGATTGAGACCAGTCCTACTGAGTCTGTCTGATGAGCTAATAATCTGACTTAGAAGTGTTGCTGCATGGGAACCGACTAGACCTGTTATGCTTGATTGTACCATCAGTCTGGAGCCTAGCTCAGGTTTACCTAGGGTATGCCGGTCTGGGAGTAAACATAAAACTGTCACTGATGCATCAAGAATCTCACAGAAGATCACATTTTTTGCTTTAATATTTTATTACCCATAACAAATGCGTACCTGTGTGATAAATATTAGCACAGCATTTTCCTAGAGCTGATGTGTTTTATTTGGCCGTGCGTCTCCATTCCTCGGGTCTATCTTGCTCAGGGGGTCGGAGACACGGTCTCATGGAGTTTGCGACACTTAGGGATGTTTTAATTGCCGCCTACAGTATCTGACATGGTTTTTCTGTGGTGGATGCAGCAAGAGCAGCGGAGGTGTGCCGAGTGTGTCTCTGAGCAACTTTCAGTTCAATTGGGTTTATGTACAACATATGATGTCTCGAGGCACTTTACGAGAAAAAAACATTTTATTCCTGATCTTCTGGCAGCACCAACATTTTCCTGATGTATTGACTATTATTACAACATTGTTATTAATATTTCTGTGTAACAAACATGTCCCACAGATATTTTAGTCAACTTGTTCCAAACATTAATTGCAACTCGGTTAAATACGAAATGCATCAATGATATCGTATTTTACAAGATGTGGTTTTAGTCTCTAGTTCTAGTTTTTTAGTTCTCATCGACTGAGCTCCTTAATACGTCGTGTAGCTTCCGCCATGGTCCATCAGGCACCACAGTAAAAGATGGTGGGCATGGCCGGGTGATAGACCAATGGGATTCAGCAGCAGTACTAACAGGTTTTAGCTTTTGACTGCCGGATTACAATAAACAGAATTATAATGACTTTCACTGGTATTTCAATTCAGGATTATAGTTTGGTTTATAATTTAGTGAGTTTGTGTGGCCTAGCAGTCTGTCACCACAAACCTAATTCTTCGGAGAGCCGTTCATCTTTCCACATGTCTGAACTTCATCAGACATCACCTTCACAGAGACTGGAAGAAGTCAGTCTTAACGGCAGCCTTTTTGATGAAAATGACTAAGCTGGGGTCATGGGGTCAGGAAAACCTGGATGTCCGTCCTAGACGCTCGCAGCTTTACGGCTGGAACCTGAGAGCTCAACCGTGGCTTCACTGAGGGAGGAGACCACACAGTTTTACCGGACATGCCCAGATAGATGCAGACTCACACATTTATGGGGAGGTGAAGCTGCTGCTGATTGTAAAGTATACGTACGTCCTGTAACTATGGGTGGTTTGAAATTTTTATGTTTTCTTATCTAGTGTAGGGTTTGTTTAAAAAAATATTTTGAAGCAAGAAAAAAAATCATCTGCAAATTTGAATTGCTTCTGCCATATTTTGTTAACAGCTGTTTCAAAAATAACTGAAATTTGTACATTTTTATATATTAATAGCAGTTCTAAAGACTGAAACATGATTCATAGTTTACCACTCAGTAGTCTTTTGAGGTTTTTGCTACTCTACTCACCTCTAATCACAACAACATGTTTTTAGACTCAAAGGGTTGTATTCTCAGATAAAACCTTTAGTGAGCGGAACTTCCCCCCACAAGGTGAAGAATACCTGTGTCTTAACCCAACTTCTCAGTTTTCTTGAATGAGTTATTCACCTAAGCTGAGGCGTTAAGGTAATCTGGTCCACACAGGCTTTCTGCCGTTCCCACAACACGCAGCCGAACCCAGTAACAAGCTCCATCCAATCAGATTGTAGCAAAGCCAGTCCAGATAAAGGCAATGTAATAAAATGAAACAATCTGGAGCTTTGATACTACAAACGACAGCGCTTTCTGTTTGGCTGTGAGCTGGGGGGCAAGAATGTGCTCTTTGAACCCGCCGTGCCCGACAGACGAGCAGCGTGCGCGTGGCGCGGCCGGGATCACTGTGCTGGCACCGCAACCTGGCGAGGGCGCATTTGATGCGGGGCCGCCGGGTCAGGAGGCTAGCGTCTTTATCCCTGGCACAAGTTGTTCCCCTCGGGGGCGCAGCGACTGACACCGGGCTCACGGTGGGCCCCAGACAGACAGGGGCCGACCAAACAGCTTGTGACCATAACCAACAGTGGAGAGGACAATAAAGACAATTATTTACAGGAACACAGTCCAAGCCTTCTTTTCTTTTCTGCATTTTACTGTCGTTCTGTTTCCCGGGTCGGCATGGATCTGGCATGATGGCCGCAAGCGAGACCGTCTTAAAGAACCCGACGACTTCCCCATCAGACCAGATGAATACCTAGCCTAGCTGCAGCATTTTCACAATTCTATGAAACCTTAAAGCTGTTGCAGTTGATTAAAGAAAGACAGCTAAAAAACCCAAAAAAACACCTAACTTTGCGTCATCCCACGATGTGTTGAGAAAATCTCCAGAGGTAGATTTGCAATAGTTCCAACTTTCAGAGAATAATTTCTACTAAAGCAGTTAGTGAGAAGCTGGAACAGACTGAGGGGTTTTTGTCGCTGCATCTCAACTGTCCCTATATATGTCTAAGAGTTTCTACTGTGAATAAAACCTGGAGAATGGAAACATGTCATAGTTGGATTTATTTATTTTATCCCCATATAAACAGTAAATATAAATTATTTAATCCAAAAACATTTCAATCCAATCAAGACTTTTCCCCATGTAAACTTAAGGAAGGTCAGCAGGAGACAGGCAACGCCACTCAAACAGCCCATTAGCCAGTAGTGGTATTAGAAAGCGGCTGTTTGTCATCAGTCTTTCATTATTTCTAAACAGCTGATCAGATGAATGATTTAAAGGAGGTGGAAACTGATTCAGTGTTTATGTTACCAAGGATCAACAAAAAATAGCAGAAATCCAGAACCGCTTCCTCTTCTAGTCCAAATAAAGAGTCTCCGAAACGTTGCCAGTCTCAAACACTTTACCTTCAAACCCAGGGCTCCTAATGTCCCTATTTATGGAAACACATGATAAATAATGTCGGAAGACTTCATTCTATTTCTAATAATCAATAATGTATACTAATGGATCTACTTTAATTTGGAGTATAAATTATATATTCTTTAAAACTATATTATAAAGGAAACTTATGATCAGTTTAAGGTCAGAGGAGGGAGAACATTAAAAATCTATTACAGTTTGAACTAACTATCAAAGGGTGTTGCCATATATTTAAGTATTCTCGCAAATTAATCCTAGTCTCATTTCTACTGTGAGGAAATTGACATGACATGTAAATCTCATGTAATCAAGGAGCACCTGTTACTTGTGTGTTGTCCACCACCAGTAAACACAGTGTTTCATTTTTTCTTTGCCCCTGCAGCTCTTGGCCGCGGCCCTTTCGGATCCCTGGATGAAGAGCGCACTGAGTGTGGCGGCGGCTCCGGCCTCAAACAATAAACAGCAGCTATCTTGTGAGCAGCCGTCTGTGTCAAGTGGAAAATGAAGCCAAGTTCAGCATCAGGGAGGCGTCTGCTCCTCTTTCCGCCTTCGATCTTGTCTGTTCGATTCTTTAAAAAGGGTGGATGCATCTCTAAGGCCAAATGTGTGTACATGTGTGTATCTGAGTGCACCACACAGAACTCCTCTGTATTATATTCTGACCCTGGCCGGGGCTAAAAGACAGAATTAGGGTTGGTGGGGGTAAAATGAACGGGGTGCCAGTGTACCACAGCTCCCAGCTGCCCAGGACTGGCTGAGGCCGCCAGGCGACTGCCAGGCCTGCAGGTCCTCTAGGAGGACAGCCAAGATGGGGGGGGGGGGGGGTGTCCATACTAAACACTTTTACACTACACATACTTTTTTATTTATGGCTGTCGCCGAAGCCTGGGGCATCAAATGATGAATTTATTTATTATGTGAAATGAACCCTGCTTACACGCAGCTGCTTTTTAATGAAACCAGAAGTTTTCGTTTTTGCCATTAAGTTGCTCATTTACACGAAACAGCACGATCTGAAACCAGGATTTAGACGCACCATCCACAACACAGGCTGCAGGAGTACCTGTACGCATGCTAACGTGGCAACAATAAAGATAGACCACAGCGTCCAGCTGCCTTAGCTGCGTAACCTGTTCAGTTTAGCTTTTTACATTAGCAATCAGTTCACTGGAGATGCAGACACACTTTGTTTTTCCAGAAATGTAACCAAATCATTAGGCGAAGAAGAATTACTCAAACCACGGCGCCATCTAGTGCCCTGGCAGAACAACTACACCAAATTCAGTACGTCTCGGCGGTCTCGTCTTTACTTGGATAAACTGATCAACGTCCAAAAATGCCAGCTTTTTCTAACACAGCAGTCCCGCATCTAAGGCTCTGCAAGCGTCACTGCCTCAATTAAGGTCAGAGGTCAGGATTTGATCAAAAGAAAGAGACACTGGGCTTAAACGGCTTCTGTGGGAGCCCGCCAAGCCAGAACCACTACCAACCCAAATAACACAAAGACCCGTCTAACATTTACCGGAACATATCCTGATTATCAAGACTATGGGAAAACATTCTGAGACTAGTTACCTTAAGTGATCTCAAGGAACAACAATGTTCAGGAGCTGATTACTTTTTTACATACAGCCAAGTTGGTAGATTTGTTGTAAGAAATGATTTAATTTAGAAACGCACATAAACCTGTTTTTGAATGTTTTAATTAAGTGCAACACAATGAAAGAGAGAAGAAATAAAAAAACAAATACTTTTTCTTTCTTCCAACATGAACAACCTCCAGCTTCACAGTGGTTTATCTGGAACTGTTTAATGCGTAATTTGTCTCACAATCAAGGAAGTGAGTTTATTTTGCAGATAATTATGGCTTTTGTTGCGCTGATGGCCCAGATAAGCCCGGGTTACGAGTCATTAACGGGTCGTGCTTGTTCTGGCAGATGCCAGAAAGGAGTTTGTAGAACAAAGTCGTGAAAACAAAAGAGACCAAGCCTTTACAGTGGGCTTGTTTCAGCTCAGAGCTAACTGCTACATGCTTTTTAACAAAACCTTTTTTTTACTTTGTGAACATCTTCATATAGAATGTATTAACTATTACTGTTATAGCATTGAAAGAGAATTTCTGCTCCTAATCTGATCTGACCCGATGGGTTTCTGCTGCAGAACATCTGAAGTGGAAAAAGGGCTCAGAAAGTCGGGGCTCTACTGTAAGGAGTAATTATTGCAGTTCATACTGCCGCCAGTGGAAATCCCCTGGCTGATGATCACCTTTGTCCTCTAAGCTCACCCAGGAAGAAGCTGGGGTACTAATCATGGCACCTGGCAGATGGCCACAGTGTTCCACTGGTCCTTTGAGAACGCCCTCAGTCTGCTGCAGAGCCAGGTAATCACAGTGAGAACACAATCCTGGGACACTATTTCTGTCCCTGCGATACAAACAAATGACCCCGTGTCACCCAGCGAGCTGATATGAGTTGTGGTTGTAATTGTGTGAGCTCATCCTGGGGTTGGCAGCAGGAAGTGAGCTCGACACAAATCCATTTATGTCTCAATAGGGATTTATTTAAAGCCTGAAAGCAGCTATATTAAAATTTTTACTCAGGTCCAGTTTTGAACACTCTTCAGCTGAACTTTCTGGGTTTCAGTACTGTTTCCTGTGTCGAGGGGTCTGACGCATGCAATGGTGTTTTCCACAGTTGGACCTTTTCCTGTGGACATTGGAGCTTTATTGGTCCGGTCCAGAGGGGGATATTTGGATGCTACAGCTGACATCATAACACAATATTTATGCTACAGCAGATTCATTTGGACCTCTTATCCCAGGAACATCATGACAGAACCTGTTGTTCTGTTCCACAACCAGAAAGTCCAATACAATTGTTCTTCAGTATTTATTACTGAAAGCCGCTGATTATTATCTAAAAAGTTAAAATAATATCGGAACTCTGAACTCTAATCCTTTACTCCATCATCTCTACTTTTCTAACCATACAGCCCGCCAGACATTTAATGAGAAGCAACAAAAGCAAAGAAGGTGGATTAGCAGTGCTTGTGAAAAACAGATAAAGTGATACAGTTAGCACTAACCTCCAGAATGCTAACCCCAAACCCAGCATTAGCGAGACAAGGCTAGCACTAGCATCCAGAATTTACCCCCACCACCAGCACCAGAGGGGCAGAGCTAGTCCTAACTGTGAGAATTCAAACCCCACCCCCAGCATCATAGGCACAGGGCTAGCTTTAACCTCTAGAATCTAAACTTCACCCCCAACATAAGAGGGGCGGGGCTAGTCATAGTATCCAGAATAGACTCCTCCCCCACCTTTAGAGGAACACAGTCCTAGTCTATGACTAAAAATGTTAACCAAACCAACCAAGTTCATTAAATAAAGTCTCCTGTCTTAGCATTGAGATGTTCTCACAGCTGACCTCTGACCTTTTATCATGCTTATGAGGGCCAGATGTACCAGAAACATAATCAGGGTTCTGGAACACAGCAGCTTTTCTGGTTCTGCTTCTTTGGTGTTGTTTTTTCGGGCAAGATTTTTGGGTTGAATCGAACCCCAACATCTGGGTGTTTGAGAGGCTGAAAAAAATAAAGAGATTAATTTAAGACTAGAGACAGGATGAGAAAACCAGGCATAAATTTTATTAATAGCAAAGTAAAATGTTTTTAATGGTCTATGTCTGTTTGTTCTGGCTGATACAACCAGCTGTGTGGACGGCTGTTCCAGACAGTGATGTCTTTTAATTACTAGACCACACAGGCAAAGCACTGTCTGGCAGAACCAATGGTACAACTGAGCTGGCACTCATGATTGGCTTCAGTGCTAATGCTAGCGAGCTTTGTGTTGATTTCTAATACTAAAAGAAGAATTATGAAAACATCCACCATCATAAACAGATCCTGAGATCCACACAATGAGGCAGATGTGTGTCTGCAGGAAACCTCATTCTAACTGCCGATGTTTGTGGTGTTAGACATCTTAGGATATTCTGCCTATGTGCCAGCCTCAAGGCCCCCCCCCCCACCACCCTCTCCATGCTTGATAAAAGTTTCTACCTTATGAAACGAACTGCAGATGGCATTGGAAAGGAGCTGTCCCAATTCGCACAGTGAGCTGGAACAGGCAGAGAAGGGTTTCAAATGTACTCGAGTCCAGTTTTGTAAACAAAGCATAAATGCTGATAAGAATGGAACCCTAAAGTGTTTACAACACGGTCATCATCTGACAAATACTGCAGAGTTGCTTTGATAGAAACATGACAGGTAATGAAGGATGAAAGTGGAATTCAAACTCAGATTATTGGCTGCAGATGAAGCAACCAAATGGTTTCCAGGGATTTTCTTTCACTGTTTTTTGATGAAGGCTGCAAATTGGAGCAGGTCCTAGGTTTGAATCCATTGAGTTTGCATGTTCTCCCAGTGTATGTGTGGGTTCACTCGAGGTACTCTACACTCCTGTCACAGATCGAAAACATCACTTTAAGATTCATTAATCTCTCTAAATTGTCCCTAAGTGTCCCCCTGGTTGTATGTCCTGTGATGGACTGTGAACTGCCAATACAAGCAAGTAAATTTCCTGCTAATAGAGTAGAGCTGCTGCTCCTAATCCTTTGGATCCAGGAGAGAAGGCTGGGGTATCTGGCTAAGATGGATACCTCCCTATGTAAGGCGTCTAACTTTAAAAAACAAGTTTGAAACTTCTAAAACATTCATTAATGTAAGAACTTTACACATTTAAAATAAATCACTTCCTTCCTTACAGGTGTGTGCTCATGAAATGTATGAGGTCCCTTTCCACCACACGCTCCATTCTGTGTCACTCTCAAAGTTTCTTTTTTTCAGAGGCTCCTGGCAACATCTCCAACATTCATAACTCTCTGATGAGCATGCTAAATGGCTGTCAAGATGATTTGGCCACATGAAAGAGCTGGATTGTCTTTGATAAGTTGAGAAATGAGTCCGAACAAGCCTGCATGGATGCACTGACCCCCGCTGCTTTTCTGAGTGTTTTCTCAAACCAATCAGAATTCTGGAAATGGCCCACAGAAACTCGTACCTCAAGCAGAGGAGAGGTCAGCAGGGGGGCAGAACCCCACAGCGACCCGGGGGTGAAAGTCATTGTCACCAGGCTTTAATGGGTCCCAAAATTCCTTAACTGACCAAAACCTACGAATAAGTTAGAAACCAAAGACATTTGTGATTCAAATGGCGTCTCTGAGGCTTCAGTCTGAGGCCTGCGCTGGAAAAGCTTCTCAGAGGGACGAACACAAATTCCTGCAAGGATAAGTGAAGTTGGTTCCCCTTTTCTACCCACAAACTTTTTCCCATATTCCTAGTTTTGCATCACAAAGGTGAGGGATTACGCTGAATTTGCTCCCAGGGAGTGGTGGGTGAATTTTTTTGTTATGGAAAATAAAAATTTTCAGGACGGTTTATTTCCTTAGATAATATACTATTCGATTAATAATAGTAATTTTACGCTCTATTAGGATAGTTGCCAACTCTTAGCATCATCTCAAACTTTATTTCAGAGGTCCTAAACTGATATCCGGATAGAATTGAAGAACGACAATACATTAAATTTTCTTTAAAGCAGATAACCATCAGAACACAAGTATGCGACTGTGAAGAACTAATGTAAAGAGATTGTGCTTTTAGGAAAACAAGGTCATTCAGTTTCTGAAGTGATAATAGTTAAGGTCCTTTATCCTCCTTAGCACTGACAAATGATTGGCTGGCATTTGCAAAGCAGCCAATCCTGGAGCATCTATGATTGTGTTGGTCCCAATACCCCACAAGTAGATGACTCCACTATAGGAAATCCGACCCAAACACTAAACACTATTATATTATCTACAAAACGAACTGATCAATCATTACCTTTTTACAGTTACCATAGTTATGAATAACAAGGATGTATGAGCCAACAAAATCGAGATGTTAGATAGTGAGGTAAGATGATTGACAAAATATTTTTATAGAGAGAAAATATTCTGTAGAAAAAGTTGAAAGTTTTTTCCGGTGAAACCAAAGAAATAAAAAAGGAAAAGATGTGAACTTAAAATTCACACAGAATTTCATCACTAAAATTTGCTTAAACCAATCATCATGTCCAGGATGCTTTTCTTCAGTTTTTTATAATCATCATTCCTTTATAATTGACTGATTCAGGAATATCACACAACAGACAGGTTGTTACTGAGTTTCTGACTAAAAATAACTTGATTCCTCTTTTTTTTGATACCACTCATTGACATTCTGGTTCCTTACATCTTTTGTTTATGGTTTTAATTAACTGTACATGGAACCAAACTTCTGTTAGCCCATAAATTATGGTGGATCAGGAGGGTCAAGAAAACGCAAAAGCCACAAAGAATTTTATGATAAAACGGAATTAACAGCTTCACTGCTGATTTCTGAACGACCAGCCACATCGCTAACAGCACCTTGTTGTTGTGAGAGTTGAAAGAAAAACAAGGGAAATTTATACTGTTTGATTGAAACATTGGGACTAAAATGCTTCCCGCCTCTAGCAGAGAAACTGATGTAAAACAACCTCGCTCCAGTCTAGATGTGCAGGTTTGATCCAAGGATGTGTTTGTAGTTTTCACAATGAGACCATAACCTTTGGAGGTTAGATGTAGGCTAACTGGAGGGAATTGACTTGTAAATAAGTTTAGAGTTGATACAGCGTATCATTTGTAGACTTTCATAATCGTCCTTTCACAAAATCAGCTCTGATCAGCCAGGATGGGAGGTGCAAGGACCACCAACAAGTGTCAAAAATCTCTCACACACACACTGAAAACCTGGGTGCAGATCACAAACCTGCTTCCTAGTTTTTAGTAGATCAGCCCCCCCACCCCACCCAAGGTTTGGCTTTATCTGTCTTTTGTTATGGGAGTTTGACCAGAGAATGGCTGGGGGTCAAAAGGGTAAGACTTCTTTTCCAGCATCTGCTTAAAGAGCAATGCAGATGAGTGGGGAGCCGTGCAGCACAAGGGGCCACCCCCTTACTCAACTCTTCACCCTCTAGACCCCCAACTCCTATACTTTAGGAAGACTTGTTCTGTTATTTTTGCCTGTTCCTCTTTACTCTGGAAGCCAAATAAAGTTTGAGATGGATGAATGAGCAGATGCAACACCTCCCCCCTGAATCCACAGCCAGGTTTGAGGAAAGAGAGGCAGCATGCCACCACCAATATGCATAAGCAACATTTTACAGATGGAGATTCAGCAAAACAGAGAACAGATATAGATATTGGGATCAAGATACAGTTAGGAAACCCCCGGTCTCAGTACTTTATACTGTTTAGCAAATTTAGAGGCCCAACAACAATCTAATAAAACCTATACAGCAAAGAGAAGACAAATAAAAAATAGAGAAGAACAGAGAGAAATGAGAGACCAAACTGGTCAGGCTGTCCCTCTCACAGAGCACCACCAGAACCAGTGGCTGATTCCAGCATAGTGTCGTCACCTTTAAGAAAAGGAACATCAGGCAGAAGGGAGAATACAGGTTTGAGTCCATGGCTCTGACTGGAGCATAAATCTAAAGCCAACATTTACAGTATGTATATGAAGACAGATGGGGCTGAATGGAGCATGTAAGACAAGACAAAGCATTAAACTCCAAGAACCAACAGCTGATCACACTATATTTATCCTGACATAAGTAAATAAGAATTACACATATTTTATTATCCTTAAGGCCGGAACAATGACAAGGATTTTTAAAGCCTCATAAAAATGCTTATAGGAACAAAGAGCTTATTTTTTCAGACATACTATCGTCTACTGAAACTGAACCGGGACTACTTGGTCATAACAACCATTGTTACATCCTAAGGAAAAAGAGGATGCCATGCTTGGAGCCCTAACTACCGTAATGGCAGCATCATGTTGCACCAGGAGGGACTGGTGCACTTCAAAGAATAGATGGCATCATGAAGTTGTGTTGGGAGTCAAACAGTCATTAAGCTTGGAATAAATTCATAATTAGTCAACAAAAAGTGTAATATCTATCTGCCTTCCAGTTTCTGTGACTGGACTCCTGATTTTTGCCTGACCGATGAATCTGTCTGGTTTTCTGCCTCTATGGTTTCGACCGTTATGTTTGCCGAGTCCAACTAAGTCAGAATCAGAATCAGGCTTTATTGGCCAAGTGTACTCACACATACAAGGAATTTGTTTTTGGTTACACAGATGCTTGCAGTGCACGAAAAATACAGTAAAGAAACATTTGTAACATTTAGCATGTGTAATTTATATTTACAGTCCCTGAGTTGGTTAAAACCTTTTCATTATACTTACCTTACACTTCATCTATGCTGGTTGAAGGTCATAAAAACACAGGATCTTATTTTAATATGCAATCTGTGTACTTCGATGCCAGAGGAAACCCTAATTTAGTAGAGGCAACCATCTCGTCCAAGAGTAAACAATATATACAAATTCTAATTCTGTTGATCACATCTGTCACAGGTCGTATTTCCTGTTTTTAAAGTATACCAAAGCCTTCTTATAAAAGAGGTATGAAATAAACAAAATAAACATTTTATTGGTTTTTAACGATTCTTACATGGTATGACTTTTAGAACCAGGCAACCTGACAGCGAGCCCAGCGGCACTCTGCCTCATCAACCAACTCACAAGTGGGAAAACACAGCAGCTCTGATATCCCTGCTTGTAAATACTGGTTATCTCGAGCACACATTGAAATGAAGGTACGCATGACAGAAAACTTCTAAAACAGGAGGAAAGGGATAAATAGACTTAGAGAGATAGCTGTGAACATTTTCCTTTTGAAGTGAAACATTCCTGAGTGCTTGTGGCTGTGCACCCTCCGACGGGCTTCCTCTCAGTTCCATGTGGTATTTGTCCCTAGCTATGATCCTTAGTGGGAGGGTAAGCTGCAAAATTTCCCAAGGATACCGTCCAGCCACATGCCACCATTGCCCTCTCATAGCAAAATCCTCCCAGCAGTCTCTTCTCTCACGCTCAGAGCCTTGTACTAGACACCCCCACTTAAGATTCTTTTCTACGGGAGCTCAGGTAATCCACATGCATGCTCAGTATGAGGGATTGCTGTAAAATCTACGACAACACAAGCCATTGCTTGTTTGCTGATTCCGGAGGAGTGAATGCTGCCAGTCAATGACTCGATGTAATCTGCTGGGCTACCTTAGATTGGAAACTTTTCCAAACAGATTTGTAATGATATATCTATGATTTTAATAGATTTTGTTGTAAAGTGCCTTGAGATGACATTTGTTTGTAAATTTGGCGCTATATAAATAAGCTGATTCTTGATTCATGTCTAGTTGAAACCATTAATCTGCCACAAGAAACCTCATAAAAAGCAACACAACCTATTTATCTGATCAAAGAATTTTACAAGCTAGTATGACAATGAAAGGGTGAATGTAGAAAGAAGTGATATGGATTCCTTCTGATTAGAAAATGAAGACCATTCACCATCAACCTACTAGTTATAGGATACACAAATGGCAAAGTGAAAGATTTAGGATTCAGGGTTTCATCTGAGATGCATTTTTGTTTACCCTGAACGTGATAATGCAATGCATTTTGGGATTAGAGGTTTTTTACCAATCTCTTAGTAGTCTGTATGAAGAATGGCAGCAAAGTAATTGATCGTCATAGTATTATGAGTGCTCACAATACTTATTTGCTGATGTATTTAAAGGGTTCATGAAGTCATATTTTATTACTGATATTATATTAGCCACTAAGACTGAGTCTCGCGGCAGCAAAAGCTCAAACTACACACTAATGAGACCTTAAAATGCTAATAGTCAGAAGGGAGGAAAAAGGAAAACAGACTCAAAGAACACCTAATATTGTCTGTGTAATCGCCTTTGCAAGATTTTCTAATATTTTGCAGTTCTAATATGTATTTCAGTTTTTTATTGCAGGTCTACTTTAATTGCATACTAACTTTCTCCGTTTTTTTCCTTTGTGGGATCTCTTCATAAAACCTTTTGAGTTTGTAAATCATACACTAAAACATGCTCAGCATTTGTTTGTCTGGGTTTCAAGACTTTCTGTGAAAATCCTTCCAGGAACATTCTGTCGGTCCCACCTCTTCTGCATCTTAAAGCCCAATAAACAGTGTGGACTCTCCTCACCTCCACATATGGCCATCCCAACTGTAGCCGCTGCCTGTGTGTGTGTGTGTGTGTGTTTGTTGTTGCTGCATTGTGGGGAATAGTGACTGCTCCTTTTTACAATGCTGTTTTTGGGTCAGAGGTCAGGTGTATGTCTATGATGTGAATTCCGTTAGGGTTAGATTTAGGGTTAGGCATGAACTGGTAATGGTTAGGTGTAGGGTCAGAGGTCAGGGTTTGGCTATAAAAATCCATGAAAAATGAATGTAAGTCAACGGACAGACCTCACAAGAATAGAGAAACCTAATATGTATCTCTCTGTGTGTGTTTTCTCAACTTGCAAGGCCCATTTATTTTGACCAAATCCTAAATTGTGAGGACCCTCTGCTCCTTATGGGGCCAAAGAGTGGGCCCAACAAGAAGCAGAGCGGTTTTAGTTTTAGTCATTAAGTTAAAGAATAAAGTTTAGTTCAGGTTTAGTGTCAAGGTTTGAATATAGAAATCAACCTAAATGAGTGGAAGCCAATGCAAAGTCCTTGGGAAGATAGAAAGACATAGGGTGTGTGTTTGTATACTTGTATGTATTACAAATTGAGGACAACATTCACCAGTTTTAAAACCATGTGGGAACATATTCTTGCTCTTCACGTTTTTAGTGTCTCTATAGACAATATAAAGTCCACAGTTGGATAGAAGCAAAAGAATGAGTGCGGGTGTGTTCTCTGGGTTTCCAGCTGTGTGGGTAACATGAAGCTCGGCCGCGGCCAGTTGCTGCAGATGGTGAGAGTAGGGCAGCTACACAGAAGAGGGGAGCTGAAGGAGGAAGTGCTGTTATCACCAGCCTGCTGAGCCAAAGCAGTCAGTAAGACGAGTGCAGCAACAGGAATGCGTGGGTGTCGCAGGCTGCACAGAGGCCCCTGAAGTCTGGCAGCACAACTGTTAGAACTAAGCACTTGTAAGTGCTTGCATGCTGCTTCTAGGTACAGCTGGATGGTGTGCATGCTAGATTTAATGTGCCTCAACATGGTGGCCACCATTTGGCTTCTAGTCTGACCAGCACCTGAAGGTCTGAATGATCACAACATTTAGCACTTAAACCTGCAGACACCTGAGCTTAGCAACCAAGTAATCTGAAAGATGATAAAATGTTTCTCATTGTAATCATGCCTCTACTGACTTCCCTCATTTCTAACTCTGTTTCTGGAAGAAGAGAGAGGTATAATGCTGCCCGGGTGTTTAGATTCTTTACGTTAATATACGTTTGGTCCTGTTCCTCCTGTGGTCTCTGAGGGATTCAGACACGAAGGAGCGGGAGCCTCTGACAGTTAGGAGGATGTAGCCAAGAGACCTTCTACCAGTAAAACTAAAACAAGAACACATTTCCTGTAACATACGTTTACTCTCCTCCCATTTCTAGTACTCATGAGCCCATATGTTTCTGTCTGTGCAATAAATATATCTGCATGGTCTCATGGTGTTACAGAGTTCACACGTTCTTTCTGCCTGGGAGATTTCTGCAACATAGTGTAAAAACATCTCTGAACCTTATCAGCGGTACAATATAAATTTAACATCTGTTGAGAGGTTAGGGATAGCTGGAATTGTGCTTAATGCTAAACCAGATATGACATTTTTCATTTTTCAGGTGTTTCTCCTGCTTCCACCTAAATCTTTCCATATTTACATCGACATTTATAAAAGGTCAGAAGCCAACATACCCATCATTTCATCATGTCACCCCAACCTTTTCCTAACAGCCATTATTGTTAGATTTCAGCATCATTTTATCCAAAAAAGTGGATCTTCCTTTACAACAAAAGGATCATCTGTTCCTGATCTGTTTTCTAAACAGCATCTTGTGTTTAAATTCAGCTTCACCGCTGCCACCCTCCACCATTCAGATAGTAGATCCTTGTTGGAGATGCAATTGTTACATAATAGAGCCGCTAATGGCAGCACACATGTTTCAGTCTCTCACTGAAATGAGTTTGACACCAAAAGGGTTGGGGGTACTAGGAGAAAGGGTGAATGGTGGGGAGGGCATTAATAAGATGTCCTCAGAATATATAATTCTTCTCTCCTTCACCTTCCCACAAACCCAGGCAGTCCTCTCCAGTTCCTGCTACTAACACAGGACTATTACCGGCGCACTTCCTGCTACTTTCCCAGGCTTGCAATGTTTCTCCCTCCTTATCAAAAGGGAACATCATTGATTCCTCAGTCTGAGCGCTAAGCTGGAGGTTTGGCTACAACTTCAGATTACAGGAACATCTATAATGATACAGAGGACTACACCATGTTGGTAACACATGAAACTGTTATACAGGTATATTTAGTCATATTAATGATAATAATAGTTTGTTTGCTGATTCCGGAGGAGTGAATGCTGCCAGTCAATGACTCGATGTAATCTGCTGGGCTACCTTAGATTGGAAACTTTTCCAAACAGATTTGTAATGATATATCTATGATTTTAATAGATTTTGTTGTAAAGTGCCTTGAGATGACATTTGTTTGTAAATTTGGCGCTATATAAATAAGCTGATTCTTGATTCATGTCTAGTTGAAACCATTAATCTGCCCTCACATCTCACAACCAGGTTCCGGTGGAGTGTCTGCACTGAATAGGCCATTTAGTGATCTTTGCAGCTCAAACACATCAAACCTCAGACCACCAGCATAACTTTGGACTATCTGAAATAAGAAAGGAACTTCTGCTCAGCCTTACAGCTGGTCTCTAACTCCTCTGAGATCAGTTAACTCTCACCGAATCCGACCACAGACAACAGTCGCTTACAATTTAACAACACTACATGCAGATGCTGTCAAACCAACAGAAAATTATGATAATAGTTAAGACTTTCAACAAAAATCACAAATTAAAGAACTTCCTTTGGCTAAAATAAGAAATCCTAAAGTGATCCACTGATCTGTTATCTTTAAGGGATTATCTTAAAGCATTTAAATCGTGCATGCTGCCTGACTGATGCTGTGTTCATGTTTCGACCAACAGTTAATGAGATCTAAACCAATGACCCCTGAACGCATCATCAGTATCAAACTGATTGTTTTTAATTTTTCTGCTGATGTTAAAATCTAAAGTAAAACTAGTTTTGCAGGAGTAAATGTTGCAAACATTTTGTAAGACAAGCTTTAGACCACATGAAGGACTAATGGTAAAATGACGTTTCCCACCAGATTTCTGAGAAAAGCAACCCATTTCTTTTTTCTCTCTACCACGCTCTCTCCGTTCATGTCTAAAGATTAACCCTATTCTACTTCAAGCTTTCAACCTGTGCAGACTAAAGAAAGAGTTTTGCTCTGCAGTGTGCAGCAGACGGGTTGTGAAAGGTTTTGGCTCCAACTGCCTGATAGCAGTGGGGGACGTTTGTGTGAGGCCTCATTCATGGCTGGGGATATATGATGCGGTGAGTAGATGCATATGGGCTGTGCATCACTCCTTCCTCCTGTCTGAAGTGCATTCAAACCGCATCTTCCCACTGAGAGCTTGATTATAGCGGCCAGACAAACACATAATCTCTGCGGACTTGGCCATGACGCTTTCTGACTTTCTTACAATTGAGAAGGGCTGTAATGAACTAGGAGGGCATCTTGTCTTGTCAAAGAAGACCACCAACACAGCTGCCGCAGCGCCTTGCAGCAGTATTCACACATCCTGATCTTTTTATGGTTTGTCACAGTCCTGCCACAAACAAAATCAATGAATTCTACCATTAACAATACAAATTAACCTATAACGCGTTTCAATGTTTTTTGAGTTAATGAGATGTTCCTTTATAAGATATGTGATTATTCCAGATGTTCCTACTAAAAGTCTTTGCAGCTGATTCCTAGAGGTTTTAGAGTGTTTCTACATTGAGAAGCAGGATCCTCTCCAATGAAACCAGCTCCCAGTTTTACTCAGTGATGTCGATGTGTTGTCTACATTCTGGAATAGGTCTAAAACTTTCCATTATCATTTTTGCATATACTACCTTGGCTATCTGTAATTCTGCTGCTATAGGCTTGAGCTACGTTTGCACAGCAGGCCTAATTCATCATTCTCATATATTGCTGAAATCTGGTATTTTTGCCTGGTCGTAAATAAAAGCAACCAGCATCAGAATTCTATGTGAATGGTTTGGAGGCGCCATAAACTCAAAATGACCCTAATGCGCATAAGAAGAACATAGACATCACACAGGTTTGCAATGTTTATGTTAGTAACAATGGACTCCGCCATCTGTGGATGGCCGTTAAAGTTATTGATCAAGACAATAAAATCAGGATTAGGTAAGCTAAGAAAAAGAAAGAAAAAAGACAAACAGCTAAAGTCAGTACTACTTGCTTCAGAAGTTATTTACGTCCAGATTTACCATGTCTGGCTTCTTCTGCAGAACAATTATAATCCATGTCTCACCTTGATGATAGAAAGTTGGATAAACTGCGCTATGACCATCCAGATTGCAGGCGATTTGACGACTATCAGATTTAGTTTGACATATTGTATGGATGATTGGACTGAAATTATTTTATTCGGAGAGTCTTGTGTTGTAAAATGTCGCTACATAAATAAACACAATTGAATTGAGTAGAAGCAGCTATGACTGACTCTGTAGGAGCTGGACAGTTTCTACACCTGAGCATTCTCAGGTGTAGAAACTGTCCACACAACAGCTGGTAGTTGTAGACTCTGTAAATTTGGTTTTTATGCAAGAAGAGCCGAAGACAGCCAGAAAACATTTCTTACCATGTAGGAGAAATGGCAAACATGTAGAGGAGGATGATCTAAAGTGAGGTAAAGAAAATAGAATTTTCTGGCCCAGATGCAAAAGATGTCAACTATGTCAACAATGAAACATTTTAGAGGGAGGATTGTGCTTTGGAGTCACCTTTCCTCAGCAGAGAGAGAAAAGCTGGTCGGAGTTAACGATTGCGCTTTCTCATGACTCTCTCTAAAAGTTCAGGTTATGCTGACCTATTTCTATAGATCCGCTGCTCTAGACTGAGAATGCTGAAGGATAATCTGACCACTTCTCTCTATGATACTTTCGTCCTCTACTCTCCTGTCTGCTTTATTTGCAGTTATTTCAACTGTTAACTTCCTGTTTCATCTGAGAGTTCTTGCTTGCTGCAAGTCAACGGCTCGATTAAATCTGCTTGGTTTACTTAGATAAGAAACTTTTTAATACATGATTGTTTTATCATGTATTTATGATTGTAATTAAATTATTTACTTGTAAAGTGCCGTCAGAGGATACATGTTGTAAATGATGTAAATAAACAAAATCTTGAATCATGGGAACATGAATGAAGCTACATCAGTTTTCAGCAGTACAATCCTTATTTATAAAATATTTAAAACAGTTAAGTGGATGAAATGAAACAAGGTCAACTTTTATGAAAACTCTCCAAAGCTCTCTATAAATACATCCTTAAGCTTCCACTGGTTTGGTTTGCATTAGAGTTCAGCCTTAGCAAGCCCCTGTAAGAGACACCTTAGGGTTTAACTATCCCAAACAGAAACTTTCTGCCTGAGGGAATTTCTCAGCAGTAATCAAAGACACATATTAATAAACTAAGCTATATTTTGAGTATCTGTTTGCCACATCATGAAAGCTAGAACTGCAATAGTTAGAACAACAGGTGCTTTCTGAGTAATGTGAACATGTGATGCTACATCTGAGCAGCAGAGGTGAGAAACATTACCACTTAAGAAAAAAACAGTAATCCACCAAACCAAAATGACTCATAACCACCAAACACAAGCAGTGATCGACTGTAAGTATGCTTGTCTTTCCTATTCAGCACATATCAGAATGCTGTCCCATACAATTAACAACAATTGCCTGCATTTCCTTAAGGATTTTCCCAGGCAGCAGCACCAGGCGTATCAATACGGTCCCTGGCTGCCTCCCTTGCCTGCAGTGCTGTGGTATCATATCTGGCCTCATTGTGCGATGGGGGATTTCCAGCCACTGAAACGGTGAGCCGGTTGGGAATGGGCAATGGACCTCTGGGCAGCATTTCTAACAGTGTGGGAACAGAGGATTCCATGGAAGACTGAATGACAGCCAGGAAAATGCCACAAACGCTCATGTGCATTTAGACAAATGGGACACGGCATTGCAGGTATGAGAAGCTTAGGTGTGAGAGGGCGTTAACAGCCATAAAGAAAGGGAAGATTTGAATTGACACCAAGCAGAACTAAAGCCTGTTGAGGAAATCAGTCTAAACTGTCAGTTTCGCCTGACCCTCAATGGAAGTGGGGGGGTGGTGTTTTTGCAGAGATACAGGCTTTGAAATCGGGGGCCTTTTATAATCTTGTCAAACTCCTAAAAGTTGCTTCCAAAGCTGGAATATTTAGAAGCAATGCTACTAGACATGCTATGGGTCGAAAAGAACATAATACAGCATCCACATTTGTTTTCCTTGGCTCCAATTGGTTTTACCCCCCAAGAGGGAAGACAGAAAACACATTAGATGTTAGCTTCTAAATAGAGATAAAAGCGTTTCCCCTGCGCATATTAATGAATAAAAACCAATATTCTGCATTTAACCCTCCAACAAGACTCAGGTCAGCTGTATGACCCCAAATGGTTTCAGTTTATCGACACTCTCCCTTTTGACAGTTTCATATCATCTGCAGAAAAGAAATGCAAACAACTCAAGCATCTTACATATATTGAATTTAAATACTTTTAAAAAACCTTAATTTAAGTTATTCCTATAGTTATGCTGCTATAGGCTTAGACTGCTGGAGGACAATCTGACCACTTCTCACTCCCCTACTTTTTTAGTTTGTCCAATCTGCTTTAATTATCATTATTTTAACCTTGTTATCGTTTTGATTTCGCTTAGTTTTCTCCTCTCCATAGTAGCCACACCTGACAGTTTCTTGGAGGAGAACATGGGCTGAGACATCAGTAACTTAATCCTGGAAATATTATTGATGTGATAAAAGGCTGACTTTGGAATCACATTTATTTGTCTCAGGAGGTTCAGGACTAAGTCAATCACTATAGAGTGATTTCAGGATGAACAATAGATTCTAGCTGAGTGAAAATGTGTGATGACTCTTGATTGTTCCACTTTAGGCCCAAACATAAAAACTTCAGTTTTGTTTCTGTTTAGCTGAATAAAGATATGGCAACTCCATGCATTGATTTGTTCTTGGCATATGCTCAATGCTTGAATGGGATCATTCACCACGTGGCATCATATTGTAGAGCTGTGTATTATCTTTGTAGTCATGGTAACTAATCTTACACTCTAAATATTATAATCTAGGCAAGAAGGGAGCACATATACATTAAATAGGAGGGGCCCCAAAATTGAAACTTGTGTTACCCCACATGTGATAAATGTCTTCTCAGAGGAAAAGTCTATGTTCATTTAGTAAGACACAAACCATTCAAGTATCCATAATTGGGTATCTAACCAAGTTCTTAAGGCGCTTCAGTAATATATCATTGTCAACAGTGTCAAAAGCTCAACTGAAGGCCAACAGCCCTTCGGTTCTTCCATAGTCCCTGTTTATGTGGAACTTTTTGACCTGACAGTCTCGGTTCTGTGGTAACCACGCAAACCGAACGGAACCTCAAAAATGTAGAAGAGATCAAGGGAGAAGTGCGAGGATGGTTTTGAAGTGCAACAGATTTGAGTTAGTTCATGAGTTTAAATTGTAAATCTTTAACCCCCAGAGTTATTTATGGGGTTCCACAGGGTTTAAGGTATAGCCTATATTTATTACAATATAAAGCGACATTCAGTAAATGAGGAGGTTCATTTATTTCCGTAACTTCATCAGTTAAAAAGAAACACATCATAAAGATTAAATGCCCACAGACTGAGGTAAAGGAGTTTTTGCATTGAGCTTGAATAATACTGGGATCTAAGAGGAAGACAGAAAAAGCAGCATCTACCAAGAAGCTTTCTGGAGGTGCTGGTTATATTTCCCAGCATCTCTTGGTGTCAATCCACTGGGCTTCCCAGAACCACATAGAGCATGGACTGAGTCAGGGAGAAGTTGAGAGACATCATAACCAGTCTAGGTACTTTGGGGGAAGGTGGGAGGGGGGATTCCCCAGCCTTCAATCAGTCGTGGCAGATTGCTGCTTACAAGTACCGATCCAGGTTCTGGTACTGCTAGAGGGTTTTTCCTGTTAAATTGACTTCTTCCTCTTCACTGTTACTGCATGCTGGTCCAGGAATGAATGATGCAAGTTAATCATTCCTTGCATTCACTGGGGTTCCTTAGACTGTAAACCATTTAAATTAATTTGAATAATAAACTGAATTCTGACTAATAACTTTTAAGCCTTGAGATGACATGTTGTTAACTGTTTCTACAGAAACAGACTGAACTGAACTAGAAAAAATTTATGTTGATAAAGACTAGCTGAGACCCAGCTGAAGGTCTGATAAAGCAACCCTGGCTTCCTGAAAGTCCCATCAAAACCACAGACTGGACTTCTCCATCCACACTGCGCAGATGCTCTAAATCCAGCAAAAGGAGCCAAGACCAGAAAATAAGAGCAGATATTGAGCAGAATCTGGATGTACTTTTTAGGTATTGGTCTAAGTCAGGGGTCTCCAACCCTGGTCCTCAAGAGCCCCTGTCCTGCAGGTTTCATGTGCAACCCTGCTTCAGCACAGTTGCATCAAATGATTCATTTATGTGCAACTGAATTTTGTGGTAGCCAGAACTTTTAGAATTAACCAGAAATAAAACTGTGTATAAACAAAACTAAATATTGTAATACTAAGTCATGATGTGTGAGCTGGATATAAATATGTAGCAATATCCCAGAAAACTACTGCAAAAACTTATTCTAAAGTCTATTCGCTGACAGCACAAAAATCTTAGACACTGGTTGTAATTCAGAAG
This sequence comes from Orestias chungarensis, assembly GCA_032876305.1. Taxonomy (NCBI): domain Eukaryota; kingdom Metazoa; phylum Chordata; class Actinopteri; order Cyprinodontiformes; family Cyprinodontidae; genus Orestias; species Orestias chungarensis. The sequence continues at coordinate 1,721,387 of JAVLVB010001045.1, read as the reverse complement.
AAAAATGTCAGACCAGAAGTTGGATACTTGTCATTATGCATAGTGCTCTGACAATGAACCTGTCTGTGACCTTAAAGAGAGCAACTGTTGTACGAGCAGGAATGTCTCTAGGAGCCAGTAGCTTTAAAACAGCACGTCCAGCCCGAGGTCTGTAGCGAGCACACAGAAAGTTAATCAGATCTACCCAGAAAGCCCCAGCTGCACAGAAACCTTTCTTCTCCCAACAAACTGGTAATTGCAGAGATAGACAGACAGATGCAGTTCGTGAGGAGGAATGCCAGCCATTTGGCATGTACAGTACAGTAGATGAATGGCTTTTGTTTAGAGGCTTCACCACGCCGGGCTGACAGGGGGCTAAAGTCGGTGCTCCCTGGCCCAGCAGACGGACGGGACAAAGGCGGCCCAATGTTTTACACCCACAGTTTTTCTCTAGGGGGCTTTTCATAGCTAATCCGCCAAGCTGGAGAGGAGCAGCAGGACAGGTCAGCAACTCGGTTTCACCTCGGCAGAGGTCTTGGTCTTTGGCAGCATTATGGAGGCAGAAAAGGGAGCTAGATACTATTGCCTCTTGTGGCGGTGATTCCTCTGGCAGACACGTCTGGCAAGGTACTAAAAGTAGTTCGCATTGTCACTGCTGGAAGAAGAAAGTCACATCATTTTGCCCTCAGCAACTCTTTGTCTGACCACCCCCCCACCCCCGGCAAACTTTATGCCCCCTTTTCCAACCAAAACTACTGTCATGGTCGTGGCTGAATGTGTTTCCAGCAGTGAGACTAGACTGTTATGTCGTTGCTCTGATGACTCAAATTCAGAAGAACAGAATAGATTTGAGGAGCATTATTGTCCAACTCTATCAGAAATTACATCCATACGATTTTTGTTATTCATTCACTTCATCCCTCTCCACAGTTCTGATCCAATGTCCTAAATACATGTTCTGATCTGTTATGTATGTAGTTATTTCAAAAGCCTTTTTTGGTTGGTCTCAGTGAGAACACAGAAAACCCAGCTTTGGGAACAGTCCATACATTCTTATCTAAAGTAATGACCACAAGGGATTCGTTTATCTAGTTAAATCTGCAAACACTCAATGTGACTCATGATGTCACTTTCTCTGGATCAGAGCACAGTAATATTCCACAGCTACCAATCAAAACCTAGAACTCATTCTTTGATTCCAATGATGGCGCTCCATGGTTGACACCAAGCCTAGTAACTTCATCGAAAACCAGCATGATTTCTGTCTCCATGGTTCATCCGTCTACCTGGAATTAGAGATCAGGTCGGCTCTGTCCTTTAATCAAGAATCCGGAACAACTTAACATCTGACCAAGCCAGACAGACTCCATGTTCTTCCAGTCTTAAGCCCATTGCCTGAATGATAAAATTACATTACAGTAATTAACAAATTAAAACAACTTAAAATCCTAACCTGCTGTTTGTGAAATGGTAAATAGCTAAAAAGTGATGCAGTACATGCGAAACAAATATTCTCCATGTGTGGGTTAAAAGGTTTTTGGCATGCAAAGCCCCGCCTTTAATCTTTAAAATAATTACAACCAAACCAAATTCGTATTTATGTCATGTATCTGTGAAACATAAAAGGATTTCTCTAGAACTTCATTATATTACAGACATACATTGAATCAACAGCTATGATATGGAGTGAGAGTTGTAAAGCTTTTGTTTGAATTCCAAACATACAATTCTGAGAAACTGTTGCTAGGCCACAGCTGAGTCTGATCAAACACAACAACCAAAACTTGCATATATCTCAAATCAAAACCAAATGGGGCTTTTCCATTAGAAGGCAGCGGCTTAGCAAAAAAATACCACATAAGACAACTGAATGGTGTGTATAAAGAACAAAATAGAGAGAGAACAATCAAAGAAACAAGGTGTGTCTCGGTTTTGGTAACTTAACAGCTTCGTTCCTCGGAGGGGAACAAATAAACTTCTAAGATAAACACTTTTAGGTAAACTTCAAAAAAGAATGCTGAAATGTTTTCACGCATTACTGCTTTACAGGCTTCAGGAGTCGGTCTGGTCTTCATGGAGGAAGGGTTGAACCTGCTGAGAGGATGCTGCAGAACTCTGCCTGAAGGTTGATCATGTTGTAGCACTTGCATGTTACGGCTACATAAACAGGGACCTATTGTTGTAACACCACAAACAAAACAAAAATATATTAATTATATTTAAAAGAATTTTCATGTGTCTGTTTTTATAACATTGTGATTTATTCTAAAGATATGGGCAATGCGCCTCTACTTCCCGCGGAGACTGAGAAAAGTACATCTTCCACCCCCCATCCTCACCATGTTCTACACAGGGACTGTAGAGAGCATCTTTAGCCTCTCTGATCGCAGGTCCCTACAGCGGATAGTGAGGACAACTTAGAAGATCATTGAAGTCCCTCTCGCTTTCATCACTGACATTTACACCACAGGCTGCATCCACAAAGCCACCACCCATCCCTCACACAGTCTCTTCGCTCTGATGACGTCCGGCAGAAGATACCGAAGTATCCGAGCTTCTACCACCAGACTCTGTGACAGCTTCTTCCACCAGGCAGTCAGACCCCACACACAGAGAGGGAGCTGAGCCCCCCACCACGTACTGAACTTAACAAAACTGTACTGAACCCAACCATTGCTATATATACACACACTCACTCAACACACAAACTGAATTATTTTCCATATCCATCAGCAATATTTGCTGACTACTCCATTCTATAAGAACTATAAATTTCTACCTCAGTAACTTCTGTGATCATGTATGTTATATATGTTACAGTATGTTATATCTCTGCACCTTATACTCACCACTCACTTTAGATTATACCGTATCAGCATTGCACTGTCTTGTCTGAAATTGTCTTATGTCTACTGTATTTATTGTACTTATTAGAGTGTTTCTGGTTTTTTAGATCTGTTGCACATTGCGCTTTGTTGTCAATTGTATTGTTGTTCCATTTTGCACCACGGAGGAACGTAATTCCTATTGACTTGTCTTGTCTGGACTTCGCTTGACTTGATGTCACAATGATCCCGCACAAACTGAGATGTAGGACTTGGAAAACAAATGGTAGTTGGTTTATCTGAACACACACACACACACACACACACACACACACACACATATATATAAAAACTGTATAGCGGGTTCAAAGATCCACCAGATTCCAGGGCAGCTCTCAGGCGGGAGTCACTTTGTGGACGACCACACAGAGCCAGGAAGCCTCCAGATTTTTCTGGTTCATCATTACACTGCTCAGTGGCAACCATCATGTGTGATGTCAGTTATTTATAACATGATGTCACATTTCAAAAATTATGTTAATCAGAAAACTGGAGCTTAAAAGTAACATGCATGATAATCTAGTTGTATTAGAACGAAATGGAGAATCTGCTTCATTGGTCAGGTTTACAGCAAACCCTAATCACCAGATGTAACGGATGAGGTTTGATGGCAGTAATGTCACAGCAAGACATTAAGTATCTGTGTGGACTTGTTTATGTTACTGTGTGCGTACCAATTTCTGAACAAATACTATCCTTGTGGGGACCAGTGATGTTTCTGGTTCAGAGGTCAGATGTCCGACCCCGGTGTGAGTTGAGTTAGGGTTAGATTTAAGGTTAGGCTGTAGATATTCACAAAAATGAATGGATTTCAATGGAAGCCCCCACAAGGATAGAGTCACAAGAGGATGTATATGTGTCCAGATGGACTGAGGGCCAATAAGAACAGAGTGGGGTCATAACAGAAACCAGAGCATCAAAGCAGAGCGGACTGAACCCAGAAACTTAGCACTTTCAAGCAGCACTTATCCAAGAGTATCAGATAAACCTGACCCGGCTGTCAGGATGGCTGCCTGGAAGGAAATGAGTCGAGGGTCGTGACCTTGAAGTCAAACGTCGCCGGCCGCTGAACACAGCCTGCCTCGTGGTTCGCTAAAGAACCGGTGCTTCTACCGGCCAGATGGCCGGAGAACCCGAGTTGGCAGTCTCTGAAGACCTTCATTCGGAAGAAGAGCAGCAGGCGGACACATAAGTACCATGGCAACTGTCACAGGGCGACCACACACGCCACTTTGGAGCAATTTTCTTCCACTTGTCTTGTGCTGAATATTTGGAACCTTCAAAAGTTCACACTAAAACGGGAATAAATGAATTATTGTTAACGTGAAGCCATATGTCGAACATTTCAAAGCCAAGTTAGATCAGAACTTTTTCATTGACTCACATTTTGAGGCAGCCTCAAAAATGAGCCATCATAACATATTTCACAATTTTTTTAAACTGATGATAATAATATTTTCAGGTTTCTCCACAACAACAAAAACCTCTGATTGACCTAAACTTTAAGACTGAACAGTTAATCGGAGACTCGAATGCTCAGATTTAAACTTCCTCCTCGTCAACAAGGACCTGAACTTCGACTTGCTCTGCCTAATCAAACGTCTCAGGGTTGAGACGTTGATCTGGAGGCTGAATACGATCTGCTGCCACCATAGACACTTTATTTACCAGCTGTATTTCAGCCAAAGTGGAAACCAGGAACATTTCTTCAGAGTTCACTGATTAGTAGTCCAGACTCTCTGAACGAGGTTGTCGGTTTAAGCTTCGGTTCAGCGTGGCACTGAGGCAGACCTTCCAAAGCCTCCTGGCCGTATGTCTTCAACACGCTGTCAGCCCCCAGATAGCGAGGCGCGTTTAGTTCAGCATCTACATCAGACATGATTCTCAGATCTGCCTTTTTTTATGGACTGATTCAGTTTTCTCCTCCATGTACTCTGAGCATAACGCTGAAATATCTGCTAGTCTGCAGCAAGTGCATAAAGAATGCCCTCCAAATGGGGTTCAGCTTCTGGTTCTGCTCATGCTGAGACAGGTTCTGGTTCCGTTGGGGGATTCTAAAGCCAGTTGTTCCTATTGACTTTCGCTGAATGCTGCAGGTTATTGATTCCATAAAATTTAAACTGATTTGATTAATAAACTGCATTTAAAACGTTTATTGACAAGGAAGATTAATTAGAATGAATGGGTTATCGTAATAAGATGGTTTTTATTGTGTGTGTGAAGAGCAACAAGGTGAAACTTCCAGTCTGACCTGTGGCCAAATGTGGTTCTAAAAAGCTACAATTCAGCTGACTAAATTCAATGTTTTTGTATTCAGACAAACATTTGAAGATCACATAATATTTATCTGTGCTCACCTTCCAGATCTAAACACATAAACTGATTATCTTTAACTGGTTAAAGGGTCGTTAATCACAGTTATTCTCTGCTTATTTGACTAGAAGGCCAACATAACCTCGTAAGAGGACGCAGAAGCGTTTGCTAGCTACTCACTGTCAGCTTGAGTATGTATCTGTTCTGGTTTAGGTAATTATCGTTGCAGACTGGGTCACACAACAAAGCAAAAATGTTTGACAGAGACAAAACTCCTTCATTCTCAGCAGCCTAATCTCCGGCTGTCACAGCGGCTCGTCATCTTTCATGGTATAATGGCCTCTGAGTCACATTTTTCAACAAACGCTTCCCTGCAATTAGAGCATGTGGGAACCTACGGAGAAGAGATCCCTGTCCATGTTTAGTGCTGGCACAGACAACAAACCAACATAAAGACAAGAAATACTCTGAGTCTGGGGGGACATTTCTTTTTGTCTCATGCACGGAGACATGTCCAACCGGAAAGCCAAACAAGATATTTCCAAATCGGTTCCTCTGTTCTGCTTTTTTTTTTCCGCAGGAGTTTCTGAAATGATGCAACATTCTGTGTCCACTCAAACGACCCCTTATGATAAATAATCCCGACCGTACAGCCCTGGATTTCAACTAAGGGACATAATCTGGCTCTTACGTTTGGAAAAGCCACTGCGAATAAGACAGCAGCAGTATTGGAGAAAACTGATGTTCCCATTTGTTCTAACCCTGAAATATTTGTTGCAATATAAAAAATACAAAAATTCTCAACAGATGACTTGAATAACCCGAAGTTATGCTGCTTTGATGCCATATTATCAATAAACCATGACTGATCCAATCTCCGTTTGTAAAGTAGGACTTTAATCGGGTATTTGGGATATCATTGTTGTTTGGGTTTACAAGTATTAGAAAAAACATTAATAAATGATTCTACCTCTCCTTCTTTCTCTCATCTTTAGTTCTAACACTCTTTGACCTTCAGCGTTTCCGGCGATGGTACATGCAATGAGCATCTGCTGATGTGATGCTTTGTTTAATTGACTAAATGCTACATTAGCAATTGAATACTTCTTAATAAAAATAAACCAACAACTACTGTGATCCAAAAGGTTCCTTGTGATGTAGATTTTGAGAAAACTAATACTGTGATAACAATGTAATCATAATAATTGCTCAGCCATAGCTCTGATATTTTTCCTTTTTATAAATGAACCTTTAATGTGATTTTGCTTTGATGTAAACTTCGGAGCTTAACATCGATTGGACATGTTTCTATCATTATTTGGATCATCGCGTGTCGATGTGACTAAAAACAGAACGTTTTTATCTGGTTACTCATCCAGAGAGTAACTTCTATCCTGTGGTCACGAAACCTTAAGGCCTTAAATGACCCCATTTGAATCTTCCTGATTTGTGCAGCTTCTACATCTGTGAATTAAACTATCATCTAACCTCCAGCCGTCATGATCATGGAGCTCCCAGTAAGACCCGCGATCTGGTCGTTCTGACCAGTCTGGCTGCAGAGAGCTTTTCTTTCTGAAGTCACCGACTGTAACAGCTTTCAGCAATATTTTTCAGGATTTCAACCAGCAACCTTATTTCCCTGTGATTATTGATGGCCACAAAGTTTTTGTCAATGTAGAAAAAAAAATACAAACAGGAAACAGAAAAACCACCTAAAAACACCAATAGCCTCCCATTCCTCGAAATCCTCTAAAAAGTGAATACTTAGAACAGGACGTGCAGCAGAGGCGCCTGCGTCAGCGACCTTTCCATCCTGCTGCGAGCTAACTTCACATTGCTTGCTTTGTTGTCTGAAATACGCGCAGCAACTCTCACATCTTGTATGAGCTTTGACGAAATATGGGTTTGGAATGACCAATGTTTGATATGACTGCATATCTACCAGACGCATGATCATTGTTGCTCATCTGAACTAAAGTGTTTTTTAATACCCAGAATCTAAACATATAAAATATCTTGACATAAACCAAACATTACATGATCTTGATCTAGGAAACTAGAAATGTTGTTCTCAGGGTGAAACAGCTGACTAAACCCCGTCCACATTACATAAAACCATGAGTTCATAACAGACATTTTTATTTAAACATGAATCATTTTTTTCTTCTACTTGCCTAAACAGCCTCCTTTCTTTAAAAACAAAAACCAAACACAGTTTGGAGGCAGGTTAATGATGTCATGAGTATAAAGCTGGGCCTGGTGGACTGAACGGAGACGTCTAGAGCTCGTTTCACCCATTTAACCTGCAGGACGCAACAAAACCCTGGCGATAAACTGTGAGGCTTCAGATCCATGTTTTATTAACTGCAAATCTTTCATTTTCCAGTTTCTAAAAGAAGAAGAAAGCTAAGATGGCAGAGGCTGAATCATCCACAAGCCAGTCCTGCGCCAAGCTATACTGAACCGAACAATGGACCAGTCGGGTCTGATCCAGAGTCTCCCGCTGTAGACCCCAGCTCCTTTCACGTGTTCAGGATGAGGCGTTCTGTGTTCTCAGTTTAGAGATCGGTAGATCCCCGTCATTCCCCCCACCTTAAAGCAACACTAAATAACTTTCAGTTTTGGTAGATTTTGGCGGCCAGTGTGGACAAAAGCGTTTTTCCTGAAGGAAGACGGCATCCACATGAGCACCAGCGCATAGAGCGGTAAAATCCTGATCTCCCGGTCTCCTGCAGATGGATTGATGTACATTTCTGTTTCCAGTGTCTGTGTGAAGGATGAATAGCGAAGAGCTGATGAATCTAATTGTGGTGAAACAATGTCAGATGATGATGATGGAAATCAGAAACGGGGGAAGTGTCGTATGCCGTAAAGCAGTCAGCACATTAGTAGTTGATATGTGTGGCAGGGTTCCTGCCACCCTCCTAAAAGTTTCTTAGTGCCTGTTAAGGCGATACAGACCCCCTCGGGCCATGACAGAGGCGTCATTCAACGAGCTGTAAGTCGACGTATGATCACAAAAGTTATGAAAATATTTTATGAAGGTAGAAAAGTTACTTAGTGTTACTTTATTCTTTTTCATCAGAAACCCGAACTTTGGCTCTCACAAAATACATGTAGGGCTAATTTTTTTCACTCATTTATTAATAGTTATATTAATAAATTATTACCCATAAATAATAATTATTAAGTCAAACGGCCCTGCAGAGCTGGGCGGTTTGATCAAAAGAGGAGTACTGGTTTGTTTGACTGCAAAGACGTGGTTGACTTTCCAGGGACTCGACGGTTACGCCTCAGATGGATTTAGGGGTTACACACCTGTTGTACCCTCCACCCAACCCCAAACAACACACCTCCAGCACAGCCACATTTGATCCATCCATCAGAAAACTGATGAACAGAGTTGGAACTTTGCAACACCCATGTTGAACAATTGTTTTATGAAGACGTAATTAAGGCTCAGGAGAAATACAATAGAATTCACCATGGAAAACCATGAGATGCCCTTTCTGTGAAATGAAATACATTCATGTGGATCTGTACAAACCAGAATATGAAAAATTTAAAGTATAAGATATGGCCTGAAAATATATATATATAAAAAAAGGAAAAGGGTTGTGTTTTAGTTGTGTCTCCTTGGTAGGAAACAAATGTCAAATAACTATTGTTTCAACTAATGGAATAAAAAATATAGAAATAAATGAAACTCAAAAAATATGCATTACTGAGCAGAAATTATTTTAGTATTAAGTTAGATTTTAAGGCCATGCAAGACAGTTTTGTATCTGATTAACCTGTACAATCATTTTATGATGCTCGTCACGTTTAATTATCATTATTTTGATTATTATTAACGTTACATTAAATTTATGTTATATTTGTAAAGTAGCTCTTACCACCTAAAGCACTAAATATTTTCTAAATATTCCACTCTGGATATTAAACTATTACTACAATGCAACCATGGCAACGTCTTAAAGTCAGATTAAAACACATATACTTATTTTGAAAACGCATGCAATAATCCCTAAATGACAGAACAGCTTTTATTTAGATACTGAAGGACTTTGAGTTGCTATAATTTAGTCTTTAGAAAATACACAATTAGCCCGAAAACTGTTTAACAGTAGAATAAAAAAAATGTTTGAGATAATCCAAGATGTTTCAGCAGGTCAGGAAAGATCATTCAATTTTTCTGAATTTCCAACCTGATGGAAGGTTTAAAGGATTATAACCTCAGCATTGTAATCCATTAGGATCTCACAGCTTCACATCGCTGCTTCCTCGCGTTAACAGGTTTTTATATAGTTGCTGACAGTGACTTGGTTGAAGCTTCTACAAGCCACTCAGCTTGCAATCCTTCTGCCCAACACAAGGTGTCCCTATACAGAAATCAAAAGTGCTGCACAGCAGTAAAGGCAGGAGTAGAAGAGTTCTCAGGAATAATATCCTTTATATCTGAACACAAACATTACCTGTTAAGATTTATTAGTGCAGTATGGACATCAGCAGGTTTTGATGAGAACACTCAAAAAAAAGTCCTGATGTACGGTGCCAACATGAATGCTTAAATAATCATAAACAAACACAAAATAATCATAGGAAGTTTGTTAATGTGCATGTAGGCTTCGTGTATAAAAGACTTAAATCTGCTTCTTAATGAATAAACCCTCAATAAGGTTAGAACAGTCAATATTGTACCAACAGTTCTCAGTTGGGTGTCAAACTGAACATATAGACTCTTTTCAACTTTATTTGTAGGTGTACAATTTGTATATAAAACAGTTTTGGTTATAATCTTATGAATAGTCGGTGTTCATTTATTTTTAAGTCAGTCCAGTAGTGCGCACCCTTTAAACCCGTCCATGCACACTGATGCTCTAAACTGTCAGTCGTGGTCACGGTCTCGCTCCGATGAAGTCACCAACCCTCTCAGCAGACATCTCAGGTTTAAGCTTTGTGGCTTTAAGAGACAAATATAAAATGAATGCAGCAGCGCCATCTAAAGGTCAACAGCACATACTACAGGGAGAACCTAACCAGTCTGTCTCCTCACAAAGTTACTGCATCGCTTAAATACAGTCTCTTTTTAAAGCATTTCTGATATATTATATATTATTTGAAAATGGGTTGTTGAATGAGCCAAAAAAAACCTTTTTTTCAAAAGAACCTCCTGCAGTTGGATCATTAAGGAATTGGTGTTAAGAGGTCTGGATATCGTTGACCAGAGGGGTCCCACCAGCTACAAACCCCCTTTGCTGATATTTTTCCTCATGAACTTCAAGCAAGTGGCTTTAATGCATGAAAAGCAGGAAAGCATGCGTACTCATGCATAAACGCACGTTTACAGTCCACAAAAGTTAAGACACTCCAACCATAAGAACACAGAAGTGTTTGGTGTGGGTTTTTCAGATCTCTCCGGTTAAAATTCATCTAGGTTCCCATGAAGTTTGCAAAAGTGACCTGAACTGATTGTGGATAAATGGCCTGAACAAACATGACCTCTACCGGGACAAGCGACTGGACAGAGCAATTAGTCTAGCTGCAGCTGAGATCTTTACTCCAAAGACTTTAGATAAAACGCTGCGACCGTTTGCAGATGCATGTCGGTGTGTCGAAGGAGGCCATTTAATATGAAAAGCAGCAGTTTAGCAAGTTAAACTGTCGCGCCAAGAAAATTATCCCAGCCCACTTGAAGTACATTACTGATAGCATGGGAATTTAGCAAATAAAGTAATATGTAACCAAGGCAACAAGATTTAATATGTGACAGAAGTAGTAAAGAAAGGATTTGAATAATTTAATGTTACTTTGCCATGATTGGATGACAACTTTCCTATGAAGGTTGCTAATAGCTGGTGTGGCAAGCAAAGATGAAATAAACCAACGAATACATTTTTTTACAAATGGATGTGGTGAACATTTCACATTAGCGTCTAAACTTTTGTGCTAAGATAAACAAATGACTAACAAACTTTTCAAATGTTGTCGGTTTCCTTTTGCTTTTTCTGCTGACTTTATCGGGGTAACTGTGACTGTAAATGTGCTTCTGATACTTTGTCTGCATGCTTCTCTTCCTGTTGCAGGTAGAGGCCGAAACGGCAGAAATGAGACACCCTTAGAGTAAAGTACAGTAGATCCCAGCAGCTGAGAGTCACAGATCTCAACATGCAGCTTTCAGACTCCACCATTGGCAAAGATGCAGACTCAGAGTTAAACATGCTAGAACCTAATGTTTGGTGCCGTCTCTTGTTTTAGTTTTCCTATAGACTATAGAATGATGGTTTTGGAATAAATGTTTGGGCAGATCATTATTACATAAATCAGAAAGTAGTTCAAGGTCAGTTTCAAGCATCCTGCATGCTGAGTAAAGTTAATCTATAGCAGTGCAGGCAGAGGATCTTATAGAGATTAAGTTATTGTATTATCACTGATTCCCTCACAGAGACACATAAATTCAATTACAAAGTCAGCCTCCAATCACCTGAAGACCATTTACACGATTCAAATATTGACACTCCAGTAAAACACATTTTTGTGTTTCTCTTTAAAGGTTTGCAGCATCAGCGTTTTCACAGGTCTGACTGAAAAGTCAATCAGACAGAAGCAGCTGGTGTTTCACTAGAACAAGAGAACATAGAGAACATCAGTTCAGCGCTGACATACATTCAGGATATGTTGTCGCTGCACCCAACCGTCCACAACTCACAGCTCTTCTGCTTCTGCAGACAAGAAACATGAACAAAGCAGCATAAGGTTTAATGCTCCTCTGATCTGAAACAAACATCCATAAAACTGCAAAACTGAAAACCGCGTTCCTTTAAATCCAGGTTAAAATTCCAGTTTCTTGGATCTATATTTGGAACTGAATTTTCTGACATTTTTTACTGCATCAGGTTCAGAGAAGTGAAATGAAGACTGAATAATTTTTACCCAGCCTTTGCAGTAGTGAGTCAAGGATGCAGACTCGAAATGAGCCAGCAGCAGAAGAAGACGGAGGAATGAAGAGAGGCAAGCGCATATAAAGCCTGTCTCTTTCCCTGCACCCCCACCTCCTTCCCGTCTCTTTCTCCCACCATTACAGAGGCTTCAGAAGCCGAGCTGCTCAACTGTTCCTAGATGTCAGAACTACAAAGCTCCCTTGAAACAGGGAATTTGAGGCCCAGGGCGGCGAGGGAGTCTGTAACAGCTGCTTGGGTCCAGGGGTCCCGGGGCCCCGCAGCTCGCTAACTGGGACGAGGCATCCTCGGTGTGTGTTTTCGCATGCTTCTGGGTTGGGGAGGAGGACAGGAGGGTGGGAAGGTTGCCTCTCTGCGACGTTCATCTCTGAGATTTCAACGAACATCAGTTGCAACACGAGTCATCATGTCGGGAAATTCATCAAGAAGGAACTAAAGCAGCAAGCAGGAAACTGAAACACCCATGTCGAGAGTGTTGTACAGTCACATACACATGTGTTTCTCTATCCTTGTGGGGAATTTCCATCCACTTCCAATCATTTCTCATGAATTTCTATAGTATAACTATGACCCCTGACCCTAACCTTCATGCCTAAGTTTAACCCTAACTCTGTTCACACCATGGTCGTACACCTGACCTCTGACCCAGAAACAGCGTTTGTCCTCATAGAGACCCTGTTTGGTCCCCACAAGAATAGTATTTGTTTAAGAATGGTCTCACAATGTAGCAAATACCTGAACACACAAACACTAACAAACACACACAACTTTGTATTTCTACCCATATTAGGACTTTGTGTTGACTTCCATTCATTTTAATAACTGCTTTTATGCCTAACCTGAACATTTACCTTAACCCCACCCATTAGCACTATTTACAGAACCCTAGCCTTAATCAAAGTTAAATTCACTCTTCACCTCTAAAGGTGGACTTTTCACCAGGAGTTAGGGGACATATGTGCCTGTAATGACATGACCAATGACATGGTTCTATTCAAAGTTTTTGAGTAAAAAGAGTTTGTAAAACACCCTCCCGCTCAGAGAGTCGCGGTGGCGAAGCAGTGGCGCGTAACGAGAGCAGAGCAGAGCGAAAGAGTGTTTTTCCTTTTACTCGCGACGCGTGATGCGTGGAAGCATCGTGCAAACGCCAAGCAGGGGACGGGGTCGGGGTGGCAGAGGGGCTCACAACACCACAAATAGGGGTGAATACAGTGGGGATGAAAACAACGGCGGTGTTTGTGGCAGACGTGGCAGAAGTTGCGGAAAAAAACACACCGCTAATGGTGCCGTTCAATGCCATACCCTAAATCTAGTTGGGGATGATGATGATGGCTGGCAGTTCTTGAGGGAAGAGGAAGAGTATCAGAAGGGGACCAGAAAATTTGGTGAGCCTTGTTGGTTATTGTAGAGACGATCTGAAAAATTCTGAGCCCATTGATTTAATTTCTCTTTTTCTGAATGAGGAATTGACATTTTCCAATTTGGCCGTCACTTGTTCACTCACATTAATCTAATTAAATGACAAATCTACTTCTATCTCAAATTTAGGTTCATACTGAAGATATTTCTCATTGACAGTAAACCTTTATCTCAAACCCCTACAAAGTTATAGCCTTTTGACACCTTGATATCAAAATTGAACATTTTCCAATATGGCGCGCCACCATGTGACATCGTAATATGCAATATATATTATTAATTTCACTTCCCTCACAGACTTTGAGTTATACTGAACAATTTTCTCACTGAGAGTATTACTTTATCTCAAACCACTTTAAAGTTATAGCCTTTTGAAATCTTGATAACAAAATCGTATATTTTCTTGAAAAAGTTCAGGCGCCTAAAGGGTTAAACATGTTTAGATTAAAACAGGGTAAAAAAACCCAAAAAAACCCGGGAGAAACCATTCTGGCTAAAATCCTGCATTTGACATTGAATAAGAAAGAATAAAATGATCGTGGCAACAGGTTAATAGGTAGGGCAAAGCTGGATAATGAACAACCAATATAACTATAAGCACTCAAAAGAAGTATGTCAAATAAAAAAAGTGTAATCAGAAAGTATTTACACATTCAAAAATCTATTTGTTCGTAAATAAAGGGAAAACAATGTTTTCAGAGAGTCTGACATTTCGTTTTGTGCATTTCTAACTAATTTAAACATTTGACTGGAATCTGGTTTCAGTTCCAACCTGGATTCTCCAAACACGATCAAAGTGTTCACTAACAATAAACATCATGAAATCATTGGCGTTAGCAGCTCGAAAGGAAGAACTTGACCCACACGTCCAGTTCAGCTCGGGAGGTTTTGCTGTTGGTACAAACCTGTGGACCGGGCTGAGTGACACCAGAAAGACTTTTAGACTCTAACCTAATCAATTAACCACTAAAAACACAGAAGGTGGTCTTAAGGCAACTTTTGAAAACAGTAGATGGATTTTGTGAAGACTGAGGATGAGTCAAACATTATTTTTTACTTCTTGGTGAAATAACGTCAACTCAATTTAAAAATACTTTATAATTAGATGTTGCTATAACTCAGTTCATGAATGGTGGTGCTGTAGGCAGAAAGGGGCTCCAGTAGCAGTCAGTTGTGCAGTGATAAGGACACCTCTGACTGAAGACTGTTGTTGTATGAATGACTTATATTCCAGAACAGGATCTCCTGGATAACACTATCAGTTGTTGGCAAACTCTGCTAATCCACCTCCTTTGCTTTTGTGCCACTCCTCTTAAAACCTCTGTTCGGCTGTTTGGTTAGAGATATTGGAGTAAGGGATTGTGTCCATTCTGTATATTGTGATGGGCACAAGAGACAGTTTGAGCTTTGTCCTTCTCTCTCATCTTTATGGTTCATCCGACCTTATTTCAACTCTGGGATTTGGGGTCGTAGTTTAGAGATTATTTGAAACCAATGAGAGTAATTGTCTAAACTTGTAACGATACAACCAGAAAAAGATGAACTAAATTCTAGACCAATCGAACCGAACCTTGCTACTCTGCAGCAATGGCGTAGCGTTGGACGATGGATGGAAGGTTCTGGAGATCCGCTAGTGGATTCATCTTGCTTTTGCTGCTCAGACTGAAGAACTAAACCTGGATCAAGAGAACATGTTCAGACAGAGTTCAAAGTCTGCTTTGAAGACATGGCAGCATGGAAACACCTCAATCACATCTACCTTCAAACACCACCTGGAGTCTGGACTCCTGATATGTATGATGTTAGCATTAGTGAGGTAACTAAGCTCATTTCCTCCATTTATTATTTCACATACCAGTTACACAAAGACAGCAATCTTACACAATTCCTTTCTGCAGAGGGAGTGAAAAAGAGGAAGCGGCGCTCTGTAGGAATGGAATACACAAACAGCTGAGCGACAGGAGAGACGAGGGTCATTTTGAAATCCAACACAAGGCCGCGTTTGGAGCTCGTCGTTCATTAGAGCTTGTTTGAGAAATAATGATGAACAAACACCTTTAAAGAGGAAAGAAAGAGCAGAATAGGTATTCAAAGGTAGGCAAAGAAAAGATCGTTTTGGGGGAGATTGTTTCATCTGATTATATGAACGCAGTCTGACTGGGTTGGTTACGTATTTGCAGGTCGCCAATCAGGTATAAGGATTTATTTCACAAAAATACGACAACATGTAAGATTAACGCTGTGAAAATCTAAAAAGAAAAGCATCTAATTTCAGTCGGAGCCTTCAGTTAGATAATAAATAAAAACAATTCTCTATGTTGGTGGATAATCAGTCAAAGGCTGAGACGTCTTCCATGAAAAGGCCATCTCCTTTAACCAATGGGAACAATTCTGACAGAGGATGAAAAACTGTCCTGTATCAGATTAAACACAACAGCATGTCACCTCAGGATCCCTGACTCCATTATCTGTCTCCTCAGCTGGGGGCGGTCAGCGACCTCGCTCCAACTGTGGAGGATATGGGGGACAAAGATACGTCCCAGTGCTAATGATCATGCAAACATCAGGCTTGGTCTTTCTTTTTGGCGGCTTCTGCCTTGACCACGGACGGACGTGTGAGCAGAACTCTGGACTTTTGGGTCAAAGTGAACCAGGAAACAGGTCTGGTTTTAAACGTGAAGTGTATGACTCACAGGATTTAATGTCTGCTTGGTGTTGGACAGACCAATGGCTTAAGATGAGCCTAATGGAAGGAGTGGAACACATGACACGGCCGTAGTATCAGCTCTCAGGTCAGAACTCGTGGAGCTTTCAGAACAATGGCTGTGAGTGAGGGACGGTCCTAAAATGTGTATTTCTTACTTCTGACATTGTTTACATCCAGATTTACCACGTCTGGCTTCTTTTTTTCCCTAATTAGCGATAAACATACATTGTCAACCATTTATTAGCCCTGCTTAAATCAAGCCCTTTTCGTAATGTGTTATGCAAAAAATTAATGAATCAGTTTAATTAGAATGTTTGCTGGCAACTTTTCTTGTTGAAAGAATGACATACATAGAGAAAGGAAAGGAAAATAATTTGAGAAGATTTCTACCTTCGAGGTTGTAGATGAAGACAATTTCTTTTGTTTGTTTGTTTACTTAATTTGTTTGGTTTATTTGTTGGTTAATTTGTTGGTTTATTGGTTCAGTTACTTGATTCCAACCTAAACGTTCAGACTATGAGTGTATTTATATACCCTTGTTTATGTGCACGTGGAAACCACTTTAACGAAGAGTATATAAGTGCGACTTGTCATTGTAGTTTAATTAGTTTCTCTAGAAAATTCAGGAAAAAAAAGTTTTTAAAAAGTTTAAATGGATGATTTGTTAACAGCTTGGTTGGAAAATAAAGACAAAAACGAAACGTTGTAAAAGTTCAAGTTTGATTCAGGCTAAAATATCTGCAGTAAAGTCTCATCACATCCCCCCCCCCCCACCCCTTATACAAACACACTGCTAGAGGGAGGCTGCTGTGGATGCCCACCTCCCTTTTCTCCCAGCGCCGCCTCAGGAATGCCGCCCCCCATGTAGACGCCCTCTCTGCAGGGTGTGTTTTGTGTTCTGCATGTAAAGTAGGCTGCAGATGCTGTCCGCAGAAAGAGACCAGGAAGGACAAGAGGGATGAGGACACAAAGAGGCCCCGCCGCCATGCCACCCGCCTAGCCTGGCCTCGCCCTGCGTTACACCCCCCCCCCCTCCACCAGTCTTCAACATGCCACCCCCTCCAGCC